>OMKZ01015887.1:11970-42585 GCA_900302535.1 Neoniphon sammara | reverse complement strand
GAGAGAGAGAGAGAGAGAGAGAGATAGATATATATATATATATATATATATATATATATATATATATATATATATGTATATGTATATGTGTGTGCGTGTGTGTGAGTTCTTAGGAGGCTTTAGGGAGTAACGACATAATCTGAATGGCACTCTTAACGTTGCAGCTTATAATGATTTCACAGCTCTCAGGTGGGCGATGCAGCTTTGTTCCCTCCTTCTTATTACTCTGCGTCTCATTATGTGTGTGTGTGTGTGTGTTTGTGTGTGTGCGCGCGTCTCTGTGTGTGGTAAATACGTGAAAAGAAACAAAAAACAGCCACCCTTCGGTTCCTAGCCTACAGGGACTCGTGGGCTAGTTGCAATACTGATTATCCACCGCTGTTGAAAACACAGCACAGACTCAGGAGGGATCAAAATTCCATTATGACAAGCAGTAAAGTCAGAATGTGTGTGTGTGCGTGCGTGTGTGTGTCCATGTGCAGGTGAGTGCATGCACATACATAATGGAAGCTGTTAGAGCCCACTCAGTAACGCCTGTGACCAGCGTTGCTAAAGCTATAAATGAATGAAATAAGAGCTTTATGGTAATAACTCCACCTTTCCACTGTGTTTGTTGCAGGTGTCAGCGTGGGGAGGTTACGTCTTCATCATCAACCTTATTCCTCTTCACGTATTTGTCCTGCTGCTTATGCAACGCTTCAGTAGGAGAGTGTACATAGGTGAGGCGCAGCACGCACACAAACACTTTATTTACGGTCACATTTAATTCAAGGGCATCAACAAACCAGCTGCAAGGATGCTGTGCGTGACCTGGAGATTCACATATGCATTTATTTGACAATCAGTGCAGCACATCGAGGATCAAGAGACAACCTAAAGGGCAAGATACATGTACAGTCAGCAGCTACGCATACACAGGGTTTATTTTCTATGCTTGTACAAGACTCTAAGCCTGCATGTTGGTGTGGGTTTGCACCTGTGCACATGCCTACATACGTCCAACACACACACACACACACACGCACGCACACACACACATAGAGTAGCTTATTATTATTCTTTGCCACATAAGTGTTGTATAAACACGCTGTTAAAGATAATTAATAGCATTCATTAGCAGCTGACATTGTGTCTATAATGGGACACATATCAGGTTTACAGATAAGTCCCTAGAGAATGGTGGAAGGGATACATGATAAAAGCAGCTAAAATGGAAAATAGGAATGGGCGGGGGGGTTGGATGTGCAGGCAGAGGAAAGAGAAGAAGAAAAAGAGATGACAGGCGTTCTCTGTTCAAAGAGCCAGCCTAGTTGCACTTTCCACACTCACCTCACCAAGCATGAACCCAGTCCCGACTTCAGGCTCACAGTTCTCTACTGATGCTGCAGTACCATACCTTTGGCTTCAGATTAATATCAGTGGCTGATAAATACAGATACAAGATCTTTTGGAGATAATGATATTCCAAGACACAAGGAGTGAACAACAAAGGGAGGGACACACACGAGGACCTTCCCTAGGTTTTTCAGTCTTTGGCTTCATTTGCATAGTCTACTGAGGGTCTTAACAAACTCCCAGGAGAAACTGTCCTGACACAGTTTTAGCGTAGTTTTAGTGCTCCCTCGGACTTGCTAGGACTCTTAAGACAAAATCGAACATGTTTGATTTTGATGAAGAAGAAACTACAGAAGCTGTTTCCAGAAAAATCGTGTGAACTGCCATCCCCTAAAACCCCAGCTGTCAAATGTGACACCCTTTAGGACAGAAAGCACAGCAAGATTCAGCAAACTGCAGTTGTTAAGTGCGACATGCTCGCCAACTAAGAGTGGAAGAGAGCTGCCTGGTGTGTCCCCAGCTTACGCGACAGCAACTACAGCACAATAAAGCTGAAAAACATGGAATCAACGTGTTTGTTGAGGATTGATAGGAAGAGGATGAACTAATGAAGGAGGAGGAGAGAAAGAAATCTGAAAAGAGAGAGAGGGAGAGAACAGGAAAGAAGACAAACAAGACATAAGATCTGCTTGGTTCTGCATCTTGTCATGGTATCACTGATAAAGTGAATAATTTAGCATTAAGGTGAATCTTCCATCTTCCTCACTTGGTCTCCCCTCCCCCACACACTCATTTTCTTTCTCTTTCCCTTTTCTCTCCACCCTCTCCCTCCCCCTCGCTGTCTCTCTCCATCTCTGAAGAGCAGAACGGTACATTTTGCCTGTGGCAAAACAGTAATTGAGTTAGTTCAAAGTTGTAATAGCTCAGGTTGTTCCATGATGCATACCTCATACTGTGATTTTGAGCCCCGCTCCGTGACCTGCTGTCGCACATCGTCCCCCTCTCTCTCGATCTTCCCCAGCTAATAAAACAAAAATACCATAATGAAATCCAATCAGATAGTTTTATTACCCCATGAGCAGTGTCTCCTGTGCACCAGAATAGGAAGCCCAGAATAGAAAAGCCTCTGATGGATGCCTCCACTCGCCACTGTACATCTGCTGTGCTGCTGGTGCCCGTGCCGGTCCGGCCATCAAATCACTCAGAGTCTGGGGAGCAGGTGCCGTGTGCTGCCTACCGGGACATTTTACCAGGGTGACGCCTGGCTCATCCATTATAGAAGTCCCCTGCCTGGCTGCTGGTAGCTCGGCTAAATGATTAAATTACACTTGATGAGAGGTTTTTGGAGAGGGAGGAGACCATGCATTAATCGGCTCTTAGTTTGGAAGTTTTTCCAGTAAAAAGAAAGCCTTCACAGCCACACGTATTAAGGTAACTGGGGAAACAGCATCACAAAGTGTCTTGGGATTTGTTCCCATAATTCCTCTTTTTTCAAACTGTCAATTCTCCTTGTACTTTGAAATTAAGGGGGAGACGCCACAGGGTGAGAGGAAGCTGCTTTTAAAAAAAAAAGCCTCCCCTCTATTTATGTGAGGGCTTTTCACAGCATTTACAATAATCAGAGATAAATTTAACTTTTTAGTGAAGTGCACATGACTTGGACCACTTTTTGAACTGACCTGTTATAGCCAAGGGGGGCCGGGGTGTAGGCATCTGATTGGCCTCTGTGCTGCAGTTTCATGGTCTTTGCCATGGCCAGACAAAATACACACAACCCAACAGTGTAACCTACATCTGTGTTTTATGTTAACATAAACACAACAGGCAGAACTTTTTAAGTTTCTTTGGATATGAATGATTTAAATGTTTTTTTCCAGATCTTTGTCAGTTTAAAAATTCTTGTCTTGTTCCTGTCTGCGGGCAGTCCCTGAGGCCACACCAGTCCTCAGTCACCACTTTTAGAAATGTTTGTTCGATTGGTTTGTTTGATGTACTGGTGAAGGCAGCATGGCTGAAACATATTCATCACAGCTCCTGAATAAAGACAGATTACTATTCTTGGAGGATGCTGGGTGTTCATCTTTACACCACTCTGTGAGCTTCAGCATCTCACGCACTATTTTTGTATTTTGAGTTGAACACCTCCTGTTTCTGCTTGATGTTGAACAAACTTTTTGATTACTAAGTGATCTCTGGAAAGTGCAGCACGAAAACACAGCAGTGACAACTTAGTGCCATAGATGTTGCCAAGATCTAGCTGATTACCACTTTAATTAGCAGGCAAGAATGAATTCACAATTGAGCTGTTTAATTGTTGCCGACACATTATACAACAGCTACACAGTACAGGATTGATACACTAAGTAATGACATCAGACTAAACAGTGCAGCTCGAGGACACAAGTACAGTCAGTCATTCCAGGGGTATTTCTGGAAGGGGGAGAAAACTGTTGGGAGTTAGTATATCAAACAGGTAGGTGCCTGGGTGGGCAGGGTCAGCAGCAGTCTTTTCTTGCTCTGGCATCTCCATTAATGGTGTCATCAGTGGGACAACACCGGAGCGAGAGTGATTGGACCTGCTCCTGTTAAATCTTAATAACGCGGTAACTGTCTGTGGGTCTTAATGAAGATGGCACCTCCAGAAGACTGCAGAGGACAGAGCGATGTTAAATATTTTGACAATTTTTGTCCCATTTCCTCTAATTTTGTCAAGGTGATTTCACCACAGGAGAAGATATTGGATAGATAAAGCTCATAAGTATTCACCTAGTATTGCACATCACACCAGCAGAACATGGTATTTTCACAGCCAGACACACATCTATCAGCCTAATAGTAATAATAATCATGTCTTGTGCTAAAGACAGCAGTGGAGGGACTTGAGGTTTGATGATATGCCCAGACACAAATTCCCCTCAGTGATATCTGGTGGGGTTCCAGTCACACAGCTTTATTTTTCACCACAGCCAAAGATAAACGGCAATGAGGGAGATTAGAGAGCAGGCCTCTCCCCTCATAAAGCCATATTGCAGAGTAGTGATAGTCATCACACTGTCACAAACTTCACTCTCGCAGTGTCATATCTATTTGTCAACAGAGCGGAAGGTCTTCAAGTGCACGGTCACATCTGTCTCTTTTGTCTTAGCACAGACCTTAAAACAAATAATGCTGTTAGAAACCTTGCAAGCAGATGTTCCACGATAATGCAGGACGTCACAACGTCTTAATGTGAGCTTGAATCATCAAATTGCTGTAGATATTACAGAGAATGTTCATTGACACAAGAATTTAGCTGCCTATCATCTCGCTTGAAGGGGGGGGGGCGTCTTGTCACGTCTAAGGCTTCAATAATTTTGTCATCAGCAAAAAGACTGCATTAGAAGGAGAAAGAGACAGAGTGATGATGAACCTTTGACCTGCTCTGCCTTCCTGTTTACCCGCCGTGTTTTTCTGGTGTTGGATGGGGTGTGAGGTGAGGTGAGGTGGTAATGTGTCAATCATAATTCCCGCTCCCTGAAGCATTGCTTAGGCTTAATCAGAGCAAACACAGACAGCTGAAAGCTTTTACAGACACAAGCATATATAGACACACACGTTCGGTTAGACAGACACACTCGGCAAACTTTTCCAGTTAATGAATTGATTTCCTCTCAAGAGATTGTCAGTAGTTTCCATAGCCTAAGGTGTCTTTTTTTCCTATGTCTAAATTTCTCAGCCTGCCTCACTAGTGTGCTTTAAGTCTCTCAGAGTGGCTCTTAGACGTCTGCTTTAAAGTCCTAATGCTTTTGTTTTCTTGGCTTTGCCATGGCCACATTAAACCAGTAAAGTGCTTGTTTTGCATCTTTGTTAGTGAGACTTGGTTTCAGTGTTTTAACCTGACCACCAGGGGCTTGTTTCAGACTTTTTTCAGGTTTAGTAGGAACGTTGTGCTGTCTGGTTGTGCTGATATTTTAACTCCCAAGTGTTTAAATTGAATGTAGATGTTCAATTGTTCTTAGGCTGTCACTCATGGTTTAAGCTCAGAAGGTATTTAGTGTTCGTACTCTACATCAAGGGGTTGGTGTGTTTGTTTGTGTATGTGTCCACTGGAGGCGAGGGTGGAGTTGGCACATTCACTTTTTTTTTTCTACCTTGTGTGTGTATATGTGTGTGTTCTCATACTTCGGTCCTCATGAGAACTAGATTAGACCTTCAGGGTAGGGGCTTAACGATACGGTTAAAAAAAAAACATTATACTGCAGTTACCTTGCAGTATGATGTAATTGTAATATGATTCCTAATTTAGTGATCATTTTTGCATCAAAATTTTCATTTTCACTGAAAAAACTGTTACATGATGATGATGTGATTTTTACTGGGGTCGGTACTAAACAGACATGTTTTCTTATGTCTGGAGAATACAATTTATAGGCCAGGGCTTCCCCATATACTTCATTCATAATGTATTTAATCAGTCATTTTGCCTTTATCAAAAATTGTAGCATCTGTGATTTGGATATTGCACTTGGCCGTATTGTGATATTGATAATATTTCATTTAACTGTTCAGGCCTACTTCAGGGTGGAGATGTTGTTAAGTGAAGCCATTTTGATCGGTCTTCACTTCTACAAAATGATAGTTTAGGTTAGGCCTTGGGTTGGGGTGAGAATTGTGATTAGCTTTAAGTTAGTTTTATGTGTGTTTGACACCCAGGTGCTCAAGGAGTTTGTGTGTGTGTGTGTGTAACCTTAACTATCCTCTGTCTCCCTCCAGCCTACAGTACCTTCTACATTGTTGGCCTGGTTCTCTCCATGCAGATCCCCTTCGTGGGCTTCCAGCCAATCAGGACCAGCGAACACATGGCCGCAGCAGGTCAGTAAGCAATCACCTGGGGTTTGGATGGCAAGTGGAGAATAGCACTGGAAGCCAGTACCAGTAAACAGCAGACATGCCTTTTCTAACGTAACCTAATTTTCTTTCCCACTGGTTGTCATTTTAAGGCTTTTTACAGCTTCTTGAACTGTGTAGCCAAGTTGATTATCTCTGTATTGATTATATTTCAGTTGGGCTGTCTTGTAGCCAGGGCCTAGCTGTGTTTGCTGCAGCCTGTGGAGAATTTATGTGAAGACGACCTCATTCATCTTAATCAAAGCCTTTCAGTGCAAAAATATATTCTTATTAATTATGCCCACATGTTACTCCTCTTATTTACACTTAAAACTTAAAAGTTTTTAATCTGCAAATTATAATGTATGAGGCATTTTGGAGAATCATATGCATGCATGATTTATAGTGTTTTTTGGGCTGGTATTTTAATCTGATTTATTACTTTGTCTTGTTGACTTTGGACTGTTGTAGGCTAAGTTCACACTGCAGCCAAAAATGTCCCCAAAGTAGTATAAAGCTGTAGTTTTTTTTTTTTGGCCACACATCCTCATGGATACATGCTCAAATCGGAACATGTCATTGTTGCCATGACAATAAGTAAATATTGGCTCATCACATGAGACAGTTTACATAGATTTTGGTGCGCACAGTAGCTGGGCTGAGCCTCGGTTAGAATTTAGGACAATGATACACAGTTATGGAAAGAAAGCCAAATATCAAGGACATGTGGGGAGGTGCCTTAAATCAGTCAAAACTTGAAGGCACATAATATTTTAGTTACAATTAAATTGAGCAAGCAAAGCAGTTTTGCCTGATAAATGTGGGATTTATTAGATTTGTGCTATGGTAAGGCAACATTTGTCTAACAGGCTGCTATCATACTGAAAGACAGCTAATCTACTAGAGGGAAGTTTTTTATTATATTAGAGTGGATCTCTTCTTTGTTACAGTACATTGGGTTAATGATGTAGTTATCCTGATTGTTTTAGGACTGCAGTAATTTCAGTTGATGCTGCACATCCAGCTCGGCACTGTGGGATTGAGCAGCATCTGTACTTTGTTCACCTGTACTATAAAACTTCATTTCCTTTCTACAAAATGTAGAATGATGCATTCCTCTTCCTGCTTTTGTTGAGGCTGCTCCTTTGTGCTGTAAGTCAGTCCAGCACATTTTGTGCCAAATTGTACTGTGGGACACAGAGGAAACACATTGAAATCAGCACATTGAATAAAACCAGTTTTCAGAATGATTGTTTTTCTACAGCTCTTATACTGTGCTATCAAAATTTAATTGGAAATGAGGTATTCACATAAATATTCCGCACGTTTGGGGTTTAAAGGGTTCTTCAAGTCAGTGAATCTGATTTGTACATAAAGTATATTGTCATTATTTGAATAAATTATCCAAACTATTGTCATTTGTCTGTTTCCTCTAGAGCACTCTGTAACTTTCTTTTAAAAAAAATGTTTACAAATAGAACTTGCAAGCACTCAGTAGAGCACACATCCCTGCCAACACTATGCAACTGTCAAGATGTGCCAGTTCCACATGTTGGACCAAAAGTTAATCACACCCACTTCCACACCCCTCTATGGCCAATCGCTGTGAAAAGTGAATCAGTTCTTCATTGCCATATGACCAACCAAGCAATTTACCTGCAGGGATCAGTAAAGTTTTCTGAATCTGAATGAATCTGAATCTGTCCTCAAACTTTCATGAAGTTTTGTGAATCCATGTGAAAGTTATTTGTGTTTTTTTGTGAAGCTACGCCCCACTTTGGCCAGTTGGTGTGAAAAGTGAATCAGTTCTGACCAACCTTTCCACAAAGTTTCATGCAAATCCATGTAACTTTTAGAGATATCTTGCTAAGAAACTAACAAGCAGACAAATGGAATGGGGCAAAAACATAACCCCCATACAACTCTGTTCGCAGAGGTAATTATTATTTTGTTCAGCTCACTGGTTTGTATAATCTTAAGGTCTTAACGTAAACAAAACAAGGATCTACTCCATATATAACTTAGTAAAGAGTTGTATTTTAAAAGCTGAACTCTGTTGTTGTATGTGCCATGTCTGTAGGTGTGTTTGTGCTGCTCCAAGCGTATGCCTTCCTGCAGTATCTGAAGGACAGGCTGACCAGACAGGAGTTCCAGACGCTCTTCTTTCTGGGAGTCTCCCTGGCTGCAGGAGTGGTTTTTCTCACCGTCATCTACCTGACATACACAGGTCAGTCTGCCTGCAAGTCTTCAAGAGAACCTGGACAAAATTAATGTCAAATGCATTTTGTGTGCAGGTACAAAACAGTATAAAGAGTTGCTGATTTCAGCTTCAAATGAAATGTCTACATTTTTATGGCTTTAAGTGGCAAAGTAACTCAACTGTACCTTTAATGGTTCAAATAAAAGGTGTGTCTGTATCCCACAATTGTATGTAACTGAATTAACAGGTCAACCCGACTTGCTCATGTACTTCATTTGAGACGTCATGGTCACTGTTGACTTGTTTTAATGGAGAATGTGCAGCGCATTTGAGCTGCAACCTTGTGTGTTTATTTGAGATGATAGCAACGTCATGATTTACCAGAGATTACATTACATGTTCACACATTGTCATGCAATTTCTAAAGAGAGAATGTGAAAAGGTGAAATCAGGTCCTCTATACAGTCTAAATTTGAAGTCCATATATTGTAATTTAAATATTAAGTCCAGTATGAGACAGTGTGCAACTTGATTACTCACACTATACTTTTAGACTTGGTGGCTAATGGGCTGAGGCCGCAGTCCTGTTGGGTCCCCAGATGAGAAGAGGCAATATGCTTTGATGAGCCTGGTACACAGCAATTAAAACGCTCGATCTAAGATCTAACCCAAGCCGATGAAATACCCCATGCAGTGCAATAGCTAGTTACAGCTAGCTCAGCCTCTTGCATCAACAGACATGTATTTACCATGTAACAGAGGCCCACGCCCTGCTGCTCTGTTTGCTATCTAGTAACAGTGATTAGTTTCTATGTTCTCATTAATCATTCCACTGCTGGGCTGAGTGGACAGCAGGCCAGGGAGAGCTCATTACAGCCACTCACTGTATCTGCCTCACCGCTCACACACCAATACACATCAGCACGTGCATTTTAGAGAGTAATCATAGGATCAATACATGCATGAGGAATGTTTCAAACCAATTCCGCGTTCCACTGTCGCGTGATGAAAAAGGTGCTGATCACTGAGGCTCCAGAGCAGTGGGCGTCCATGTGTGCAGGAGTGAGAAAGCACATATGTATGGTTGTACACGTGGGAGCTGGTGATTAGATGTGCTTGTGTGTTTATGTGAATGCACTCTATATGCCAGCACATTCTGAATCTATACATTTTTTCTGTGTTTTTCACCTTCAGGGTACATTGCTCCGTGGAGTGGGCGCTTCTACTCCCTCTGGGACACTGGGTAAGTCACCAAAGTTGGTTGTTGTTACTTTTCTGCAATGTTGGAAAGCCAGTGGACGTTGGTGCTGGCCAACGTCCCATCTTTCTGCCTCATCATGTCTCTCTTTGTCTTGTTTGCTTTCTCTTTCACTGTCCATGTTACTGTTTAGTCCTGCTTTTTCTTCACTGAGGGTCTAAGGTTGGTGGAGCTGGGTAGGCTAGGTTCAGCTAGTAGGTAGGCTTGTTATGTCTTGTGTCCTGTGCTTTGCTGTTTCCTCGTGTTTTATGTTGTTGCATTCTGTATTGCATTATGTCATTTTGTGACTGAGTGTTGATCAGTTAGAGCTAGGTGGGCTCATTCACAGTCCTTTGAGATGGGCATTTATATTATATATAAACTTGACTTAGATGTTTAAAGCACGTCACATAGTAATAGCAAACAATTTACCAAAGTAATCAGAGTTAGATACACAGATACAAGGGAAATTTAGGAGAGTTTCACTGTGTAGTATATTTGTTGTAATTATTTTGCTATCATTATGTTACAAAGTGGGGTTTAGGAAATGGAGTGGGTGATAGCGTATCTTCCACCTAAGAAGTATTCCACCTTGTCAAACTGGTTGATTTACTCCGTCAGGACCACAAATCCAAGTTTCAGTCTAGTCAGCTTAAATCCGTCTTAGGGCATGTTTTAAGTAAAGGATCAAATGGGTGATGATTCTTACTCGTGCAGTCTGAAAAAATAGTTTCCTACTTTACTGCTTCTTTACAAATGTGAGGCCTGCTCTCAACTAGATTTGGCAAGTGATGCTCCCACATTTTAGTCTGCTCACGGATCTAGCAGGAAAATCAAATGCATACCAAGTAGGTTTACCCAAGCCTATTTCTAGCTGCCAAAATGTTTCTTTGGTCAAGCAGTCAGCTAGCCAGCCAGCCAACCAACCAACCAGTCGGTCTGTCAGTCTGTCCCGTTATAAATTCCTAAACAGATAATGCTACTTTTCTTTCCTCCCAGATCTGGGCTTATAGAGGACTGCCAGAGTGCAGCATCAGCTGCCTAGTTCTAAAACTCTGTGTGTCTGTGTGTGTGCACGCCTGAGCACAATTTTTTAAGGAAGTAAAGTTTTGCTGCAGTGCAGTAAAGAGTAATGGGGTCGTGCTGGACCTAAGATAACTGACAACAGGCAAACTTGGTTTTCAGGGTCTTTCCACTTTGAGTAAAATTGCCTAGCTAAGACTGTCTTTTACTGCCATAGTAGCCTGTTAGACAAAAAAGAACTATATTGCTGTATATCTTATAAAAAAGGGGTTGTTTGACACTAATGATGCATTCATAACGTAGTAATGATGCTGTTAAGAGCCTCCCTTTCCTCCTCCTGTCGTGTTTTTTGCTTCACACTTCTGTGGTCTCAGTTCTCTATCTCTTACATTTTCTCCACAGCTACGCTAAGATCCACATCCCCATCATAGCATCTGTGTCAGAACACCAGCCCACCACCTGGGTTTCCTTCTTCTTTGACCTTCACATTCTTGTCTGCACCTTCCCAGCAGGCCTCTGGTTCTGCATCAAGAACATCAATGACGAACGTGTCTTTGGTAAGAGTCTTAGAATTGAATTAGTTGTTTGTTTGACCAGAGTGGGGGGTAGTTTTCTCTTACTCCTCAGTCATTACATTTACACTCAGTCAATTACATTTACAGTGCCACGGCAAATGAGTATGAAGGTTGTTAAGAAACTGTTCACAGCTGCCTTCCACACTTTAAGCTGCACTAAGCTTTTTTGTTTTTTAAGTTTTATGGAAAAATACGCTCATCAGATTAAATCATGAACAGGCCTGCAACAGAGAAGAGTAACCACCCACACTGATGGAGACGCAGTAGATTCACCATTATTTTCCAAATTATTATTTTGGTGTCGTGTATGGTGACTGTTTTTGTACACAGTAAGTGACAAATTGAGACTCAAAGCTGAAATCTGTTATGCTTTGTAGTCAACACATCACTATGATCTCCATGTATATGGTGGAGTATGGTAAAACTCCAAAATGAGCACATTTGCTGTGGCTGCAGACCCTCCGCATACATGATCTAGTTGACAGTGCCAAAAAAGTCTGTTCAAAAATGAGCCATTATACTCTAAACCAGGATAATTCATCACAGATACACCAGTTGCATAGAATAGATAAGTTACTGTGAACATGCTGTCACAACAACATATTTACATCATCCCATGCTATTTCACTTCCACATTTCAAGACTTCAGTAAATAATATAGTTGTGTTCCCTTTACCTGGTCTATTGATGACATTTTCACTCTGTTAGACATGAGTTACTCCCCCATTATTTCTGTGCTTTGCCACCATGGCGCAACAACATGTGGAACGTTGCAGATTTTCAGCTTCCAGCTGCTCCTAAACAGCAGAAAGCGAAGGGCTCCATCAAGAGAAACCTGAACCTGCCAATAGTGGATGAACCTCTTTCCCTATTCCCACCAGCCACTACAAAGAAGACATTCAGATCCAAGGATTGAGCAGTTTACGTTACATAGTCCAGAATTCTCAAAATACATACAGTTAACTCACGCTGCCATATGGGGCCAACAATGTGCAAAGTTTCCTAGTGCAGCTCTCCACTCACCAGTGAAGTACTCTGACTCTGCTTTAAGAACATCAGTGATGAAACCAGTCAATGCCAAGAAATCTCTCACCATAGTCCTATAAGCACAGTCAGACCTTGATACTTTATTATAAAAGCAATAGCAAAGGCATGGCTCTTTAATGTGCTGATTGACTTAATGTGACAGCACAAGGTATAAGGTGCAGCAGAGCACCGTCACTGTCACCAGAGTACCCGCATTCACTGGGAAGAAGGCTCTGGCTGTTATTATGGCTTTTATACAGTAGTTCATGTTTATTGTCAGAAAGGCTTTCTTCAAAATCCAAACAAAAGAATACACGAGCCACCTTTGACTGTACACATCTATCATTTTGTCAAATGGCACTATCATGTTGCTACATGATAGTGCCATTTGACAAAATGATAGACATTATCAAAATTTCAGTGAGAAATTTTGATAATGTTGGAAAACTTCGGCAAACTAGAGGAAAAAAACGTAAGGCTCTGCGTCATTGGCCAGTCGCCTTAAACACAGGAGAAAGAAAGATTACACCAGAGCCGGTACATAAAAAATTGTGTTCAGAGGAATTGTTAGTATGGGTGGAAGACTTGCTGTCAGATCACACGTTGCTCAGCTGAAACTACCTGTTGCATAATATTAATTGTAAGTGGTTGATTCACTGTCTTTATGTGACTTCACGCAACAAGTATGCTTGCTTTCAAGTTGACATAGTTTATTTGATCTATTTTCCATTTGTCCATGAAAGTTGTTGCTTGTCTCGTTCTGCATAATATCAACGATAAGCATGTTTTGAGTTTTGAAACATGAAAGCCCTTCTAACCACCACCAGACCTCAATCTGTAATCAGTCTCTGGTTAGAGCTTTAGAACCAAGTTGGTGGCACTAACAATTTCAAAAATTTGTAGAATGTAGGATGTCTTTTCTGTTTTGATCTATTATTGAACAGTGTGCTGGCGTTGTGCTTTGGTTCATTCATCTGGGAAACTATTCTATGCCCGAGTTTTTCAGAACCAACACCTGAATCCCTGTGCTTCAAGCAGCTACAAGGAGTTTTTAACTGGCTATGAAAACAGTCTCAGTTTAATACTGATGCCTTTATATGACCTACACAAGCAAACGAGACCATCAGTGAGAATATTGGCTATTTCCATATAGTTATTCTATATGCCATTGGGTCGGATTCCCCACAAAATCAGACAAAAAGTCTTCATTCCTGGGAAGCACTACCGCTTTTGTCCACAGGGGCCGCTAAAATCAACACAAAATGGAAATTCCTTGTAGCTGCTTTAAATTCTACCAGCAAATTGACTGCGTAAAAATGTCTGGTTCACATAAATTAATTTATTAACTTATTTTCATCAGTTTTGCCAGCAAAAGGACAGTTCACACGAGTTTATAAGGTAGTCTGTGTGATTGTTTGGAACAAGCGAAATACTGTGAATTTGAAATATGTCCTACAGTGCATGTTTTGTACTTTCAGAACCTTCATTTCAAAATTACCTTTGCTACAGCAAAGATTAGATAAATAGATGGTTTATTCATTTGATTACTGTTACATACTAAGTATTATTCATGAGTTTTTTTAATTGGTTTGTTGCAGGGTTGTTTCTTCTTATGTGATATTTATAATTTCAACTGACACCGCTTGGCAATGCTATTGAAGTTTAAATTTCAGTATCATGACAACACTTTTTGGTCTATGAATATCAGTGACAGAGGTGTCTGACGTCTGTTAAGAAAGCAACCTTATCTGTCTCTGTCACTGGGCGTTTAATTATTGTGCTGTTAGACTGAGAATATCACGCAGTGTGGAAGCTCTGTGATGCAGCGGGCAAAGGCTCATACCAGTCTACCTGCCAGTTGTGAATCTTAATCTACCCCTCACGCCTTCTGCTACTCACTCCCTCTTCTTTTCCTGTCATTTCTGTTGCAGCTTTTGAATTTAATCCACACGTTGGTCTGCTAAAGCACCTCGTTCAGACTGTTCTTATCGTTACTGGCACTGTTTACTGCGCGCTGTCCAATAAAACTGAAACGTGATAAAAGTGAGCTCACAAAAAAGAGCATCAATGACAAATTGGTCTAGAGAATCAATCCTTCTGCAAAGTTCTTCCCAGCTTCGACTGATAACCACAGCCAGCCCCAAGACTTCTTAGCATAGTGCGATGTTGTCTGTAACCCTGGGTCAACAGTGATGGATGGGTGTTTTTGAACAGTAACAAACAAACCTGTAACCTCTGAGCATCAACAAATAAAAGTATTAATTTAATCCTACAGTAAAATTACCTACCCTGGTATTCAGGGTATGCATTCATCAAGTATCTTAAAATAGTTTCCCATGAGGCACTAGCATGCCTCTTCAATCATATGGTAAAATTGGTCATCTTACAATCCTAGATCCATACTGCTATTTTTAGAAAACCCATGTATTACATATAAGCCGTGGTGGCGTTTGGTTCATTAAAACATTTGTCTTAAGTATTAACGCTGAACAAGCCTTAGCCCTCGATCGAGAGTGCATTTTTAACACTATGTGTATTGAGTAAAAACTTTTTAGCTGTTGCGTCATTAAGGGTTATTAATATGCACTGTGATAATATTGAAGTAGGACAGTCTCATAGCTGCAGTGTTGGACTCATAAAACAGCCAAAGGGTGAGGGCACCCTGGTGGCTTACCTGTAGAGCGCATATCATGTATTATCACCGTCGCAACACAGGTTCAATTCCAACCTGTGCCCTTTGGTATATATATATTGGCTATATAATAAATATAGCTATACAATAAATATAGCTTTTCTTTGGGGGGGGTGAGGGCAAATGGTTAGCACTGTCAGTGTGGTTACTACAAGTCTGTCTCATTTCTCAATTCAGCAGTGTACACATCAGTGCAAAAGTATAAAACCTTCAGTGTAAGCACTGCCACATTCTGTACATTAGCGCTTTGTATTACATCGTGTATGACTATAGAATATGCTTACATCTCCCTTGGCAGTACAATGACTTATTGTGAGAAAGCTGGAGGAACTGTCTGGCCAGTGTGTGTTACATATCCACTCCGTATTTGTTCATAATGAATTCATTCTACAGCATGCTTCAGAGGGAATTGTTGGAATAGTTGTGCGTCCATACAGACCGAGTTGTTACTGTGCTGTGTGGGCATTTGTCTGTAACGTATTCACCACTGTGGTGGATCAAGGAATGCTTGTGCTTTGCGCTCCATCTCTATTCTGCCCACACTGCTGAGCCAGTGTATGGCCCGAGCTCCCTTAAGCTCAGAGTAGATTATACAGACCCAGGGAAGCATTCACTGCAGGAAGCACCAGTGTTACACACTGTTAAATGTTTATACACTTCCTACAAGGACTGTTGTATGCCTGATTACTGCTATGCCTCTCTCAGGACGTTTTTTAACAATTCTCTGTGTGTGTTTGTCCCTTCTTCTCCATAGGTATCACACATAGTCTTTGCTTTTCTTTCCAGAACATTCTCTTTGTCTTGCTCTTTGTTTCTCCTATTATTATATCCCTCAACACGACAGGTTGGGGATATTATGGATTTGCTCCAGCCGCTGCAAATCCTGGCTGTGAGCACAATAATTCAAATACCTTTTTATGAATCTTTTCAAATTTGCTGTGCATATTCATGACCCCTTGAGGAAAATCCTTATTCACTCTGGTAATCCCAGGACCCTTACTCTAGCCATCATAAGGACAGCTTTCAATTTGTGATTGCAGTTACTCCAGCAGTTTTTACTCGACTCTCAGAACACAAAAACTATAAACAGCACAAGATGTGTTAGACGGTTTGCATTGTGTGACTGAATGCATTGAGGACAAAATGATCAGTCTTCCTAAGGTTGGCCAAATCTAATCCATCTAAGGAGATAATCCTCCAAAACGCATTGGCACAATAAAGTTTATCAAAGGGATTAAGTTGACACACTGAATTTTTTTTCTCTTCCTTTCAAAGTCACTGTTAGACACATTGGTGAACAAGATTATGATTGAGAATTCAAGTTGTTTTTGGGATGCACCCTTCTATTGTTCACCGACAGCACATGTCCAGTTTCTCTGTTTCTTTCATTCTCTTCTCATCAGTGTCTTTTCTAACTTTCAGTTGCTTGCCCGCGCTCTCACACATTCTTTCTGTCCCTAAGTCTGTCTCTGCATGTGTGTCCTGCCTTTATGAAAGCTGTTTGATTTGAATGTAAAATATACATGACTATCCCTGCTGCTAGCCAGTATAAAGTGCTATCTTCTGCTGCCCACCCTTGGCTCTCGGTGCCATTAGCGCAGTGTATTTTGCTGGAGTTGCTGACATTCTCTCTTCTTTCCTCCCTCAGTCTTGTTCTGTTTATCTTATTTACTTGTTCTCGCTCTTCCACTCTGTTCCTGTCTATCTTTATCTCTTTCTCACTCTCTTTGTCTCTCTCTACCCATTACCTGCTAATCTTTTCTGAGACACTTTGATCTAGATCCAGCCAGAAACACTCCGTGAATACAGACACACGCACACACACACACACACACACACAAACACACACACACACACGTATATATATAAAAAAAATAAAATCCGACAGATAGCAAAAAAAAAAAAAATTGCAGGTGTAAATGTACCCATACTGCATTGCTGTTACCAAACAAACTGCCTTTGGAAGTGGTCAGAGACACAATTTGTCCACATTAACAACAAAATGGAGAGGCGATGGATCTAACGTAAATGTCACATGTGGATGCAACCAGGAAACGCACACAAATCAAAGAGGTTGGATAGTTACATCCTTGTGAAAAATGGATTATCAGGATTCGTTTGGAGGAGGAAAAAATGAGATTAAGTGTCTGTCAGTTTTAAGTGTATAAATATAGCTGGGAGCAGCATTTGTAGGGTTTCAAGGACAACATGCTGCATCAGGAAAAGTCGCATGGGCCCACAGAATTAAGAAAAAAATTATTTTGCTCCTGCAATTGTGCAGTTACAGGCAAAAATGTAAAAATAGCTTTTATAATGTCACCATCTGGCCAATCAGTGCAATGTTTTGCACACATAATTGTTGATCATGTTTCAATGTAAGTTTAAAGTTTGGTGAAGATAGGACACTCAGTCAATGAGTTATGGCCATTTTTGTGCTTAGCCATATTCTTGGTCAAGTTCATTATCAAATTATGGCCACAGCGTTAAACCAGTTGGGGGAACAAAATTAATCCAAATACGAAAATGAAATAAAAACAAATTTGTGTTGCATGGTGTGATAATGCTGTTTGGCAATCTGGAGACACTAGTAATATTTTTGCGATAGTGATATTTTTGTCAGGTTTAATCCACTACTGTTAAACAAAACATGCCTCAACAAAACAACCACTATATCACCTAAATACACTGCAAATTAAAATATATGTCCGGTAGTTAAAATCAAATAAATAAAAACAAACTACACTTTGACCGTATCGTTTGGCTGATACAGAAATGTAGAAAGCTCAAACCAGGCAATAACAACAGGCTGTCCATAAACTGTATGGTGGAAAGAGTCCTACAAATGATGACTCTCACATTGAAAGGGGGCATTTTACTGCAAAAAATGCACATAATATTGCTTAATGTAGCTTTAAGTCATGCACAAGCATTCAGATCTGTCTTCCAGGTTTGGTTGCTGTGAGTCTTAGAATCTGTGACCTCCAGACATATTTAGCAGAGGAAAAAATAAGAATAAAAATAATCCTAACAAATACAACAGGGTTTTGAGCATGTATTCAAACAAAGTGAGGAAGTGTGTGATTGCCTGAGTATTGTCACAGGAAAGAGAAATCTCTTTAAAGTGCTTGCTGGGCTCTGGAGATACATTTTAATCTCAGGTGTGAATGTGATCTCACGTAAAGTCGTATCAAGACACAGCTGGATACAAAATACATGTTAATGTCAGATGTAAATGGGTTCTGTCTCTCCTCCCTCTAACCTCCTAATCCCTCTCTCTCTGCATTTCCCAGTGGCGCTGTATGCTATCAGCGCTGTGTACTTTGCTGGAGTGATGGTGCGTCTGATGCTGACTCTGACCCCGGTGGTCTGCATGCTGTCAGCCGTGGCCTTCTCCAGCGTCTTCGAACATTACCTGGGCGATGACATGAAGAGGGAGAGCCCGCCTGCTGAGGACAGCAGCGACGAGGACGACAGGAAGAACTCCGGCAACCTCTACGACAAGGTCAGGGGCCGCCGGGATGTGTGTGTCAGCATTTTGTCATCTTCATTAGTGCGCGTTGTTTTACCTTAACAAAACAACCAAATGATTCCTCTTTGTATTGTCATTTTGTAGTTGAATATATTCGTCTAACAGTGGAAGAGATGTTACTCAAGGTTTCTTAGTATGCACCAAACCGTCACAGTACCAGTATCTGTCTGCTCCAGTGTTGGGCTTTTTACTTAATAAAGTCATTTGTAACTCTTTCTTCTTTTCAAAAGCAAGTTTATTATTACTTGACTAATTACTCCGTGGGAGCAGTAGTTCATCAGCACTACTGATTATATTTTTAGGTTTCAGTGGATCTTCTCGTACCTTGAAAAGTGTCATGTTTATGCTGCTTTTCTTCAGAGTTGATGGAGAGTTTCCAGCCGTTTTCTTATCAGTTGTAGCTCAGTGTGTGGCAACTGAAAGAACAATGACTAGTTATGAGGAAAATTAATTGGTGCACGGTGTAGTTCGACATGATTTTATAATAATTAGCTTCAACCTGATTTTTAGAAGGAGTAATAACAAAAGTAATATTTTTTTTGGTAACTTTAACATTATTATTGAAACTGTAATGGTAATTTGTTACAGCACTGAAAGTTAAAGTATGACTGTAATACCTCACTGAGTAATACATTGCCACCCAATACTGGTTTTGGCTCTATTAAACAGCTGAAATAGTCTGTGCCTGCAGTGATGGAGAATTCTCCCAATGCAGACAACTGCCAGTTTTCTCCTACAGTGGTTGGTCATATTTAGAGGTTGCCTGTGTCCTCACTGTTGGAGTAATTTTCCTTTTCACTCTGTCTTGTGTCTGTGGGTGCTGTGCCCTCGCCCTGCAGGCTGGTAAGGTGCGTAAGCATGTGTCTGAGCAGGAGAAGGCAGAGGAGGGACTGGGACCCAACATCAAGTCTATAGTCACCATGCTGATGTTGATGCTGCTCATGATGTTTGCTGTGCACTGCACCTGGGTCACCAGCAATGCCTACTCCAGCCCGAGTGTTGTGCTGGCATCATACAACCATGATGGGTAAGAATAATACAGTATTGCACACACAGGCCAATAACACCACAGATTTGATCATTTTGTGCATTTAGTCATTTTCCTGTTAAATTTTTTTTCTTGTCAGGGTGAAAAAACCTTCAAAACAACATTCATACCTTCATGGAACACTAAAGGTTCACACTGAAAGGCAGACTAATCCAATTCTTTTACGTGGGTTAGAAATTGCTCATGGCAGGGTGAGGTTTCATTTCAGATTTTACAGCATGATACCTCTGAAGCTGAAGAAAATCATATCTTCACCTCAGCAAGGACAACACTGACAGCTCGATATCAGAATTTTAATCAAAAAGCCAGTAGGATTGGAGCAAACCAGTAGCTCCAATCCTTAGACTGTGTACACATACACAAAGCCATGATACAAATATCCATGGACCTAACACCACTCCAATCACAGTTGTGTTTTTACAGTCATAGTGTTTGAGAACAGTCACGCACATCATCACTATCTGCTGAAAACTCTGCCATTTTCATGTTTTAACTTGAGGATTTAACCCCTCCTCTTCAGGTTAGGAGAGTTTACAACCCTTGATTTTATTAAACCTTTTCACAACTAATTAGTAAAGCTAAAAATAAAAAATGTTTTTCTTAGTTTCTGAAAAACGTATATTGTAGTGAACCATGGTTTTCACCGGACAATAACGATGTGCATGCAGGCAACACACCCAGAGTGGAGAACAAAGAACCAGTGGGAGAGGGCATGCTTACTGTACATATGCACAGAGTAGTCCACCAAAAGTGAAGTTTCTTCCCCTCTGCTTGTCCCAACCAGCTCCCGCAACATCCTGGATGACTTCAGGGAGGCCTACTATTGGCTGAGACAGAACACAGACGAGCACGCAAGGGTGATGTCCTGGTGGGATTACGGCTATCAGATAGCAGGCATGGCCAACAGAACCACGCTGGTAGACAACAACACGTGGAACAATAGTCATATAGCGTTGGTGAGTGCCGTGCCTTCAGCAGCGTTAACTGTACTTGATTTTAGGGTTGTCCGCTCCAATATATGAGACTTTCCTCTTTTATCATTTCTAAAAATGCATGATGATATCCAAGTTCTGCTTAACAATCTTAACCTGATGATTACCATTTCCCTAAAGCACCTTAATGCCATGATGATCTTTAATCCACTGTAAGCCGATTGACAAAGGTGGTCTTGGGAGTAATGAGAGGGAAAATAGAGCTGCCAGGACAGGCATTGTTTAAAATATAGACATGCTGTGGTCAAATGCCTTGAGGAGCAAATGTTCTGTACTATTTTTATGTTTTCGCTGTTGTTATTGTTTTTACCTCCATACTGTGTTCCTTGTGGCACTTTTTCCAACACAATATGTTTAGAAAAGTTTTGATTTGCAGCCTTTGTCTATAGCACCATCAAGTGGACATATGTTGTGCCTCTACGCTGCACCTCTGTGCCTGTATGATGAACCTGAGATTGAATTACAGTTTTATGTTGCATATTGTTAGTCTTTTATGTTTTAATTTTCTTCTGCTGCCCATTTATAGTCCTTTAGGGATACTCAAGTTCTACTGAACTGAAATTTACCATTAAATTGCTGTCTCTTTCCGTTGTTCTTCAGGTGGGCAAAGCCATGTCATCTAATGAGAGTGCAGCCTATGAAATCATGAGGTCACTGGATGTTGACTACGTTCTGATCATCTTTGGAGGTGTGATTGGCTACTCAGGCGATGACATCAACAAGTTCCTCTGGATGGTGCGCATCGCAGAAGGGGAGCACCCCAAGGACATCAGGGTGAGAAAAACATCATGAACATTTAAGTCACTTTGTTGTATTGTTTTGTTTTCCTCAAAGAGAAAAACACTGCACATTTGATGAAGGTGAATGTCTAATGGTTGTTAAATATTGACTTCAGAGATTGCTGCGTGCAAAGAGGAATCCATATTAATGTTTAATGTGCTCTCTGAGCTCCGCTGGGGTAAAAGTGCTTGCAGTTGAGTGAGCTTTAAGTGGTGCGGCTGCAAAATAAAATGATATCGTTGATCAAAGTGTGTGTCAGTTCACTCATTTCTCTCACCATCTGTCTCTCCCCTTCGTCCCTCCCCACAGGAAAGTGACTACTTCACCCCCCAGGGAGAGTTCAGAGTGGACAAAGCTGGCTCCCCAACCCTACTCAACTGCCTTATGTACAAAATGTCTTACTACCGTTTTGGAGAGATGCAGGTTTGTTTTTAGTAATCATTTTGCAGGAAATATACATTTATTTCAAAGGAAAGCATAGATGTTGTAGCACATAAATGACAACATAGCTGATTACAAAGAACTCATTACAGTGAGCTCAAAGAAGTAGTTTCAAATGGACAAATAGGGCTAAGTTTCTTGAGGGCTCTATCATATTACTGACACATTCCTCTCTTTTCATCTCCTTCCAGTTGGACTTCCGGACGCCTCCAGGTTTCGACCGGACACGTAATGCTGAGATCGGCAACAAGGACATAAAGCTGAAGCACCTGGAGGAAGCCTTTACTTCAGAGCACTGGTTGGTTAGGATCTACAAGGTCAAGAAGCTGGAGAACAGGGACCGTGTGGAGCACAAGCTCCGAAACACCAACACCACCAAGCAGAAGTACACCTCCAAAAAGGTAAGCTGGAATCGTACCGCGTCTTGTCTAACTTGGCTCTTTACTTTGAATTTCTTGGCTTGCTTCAAATTATATTTCATTGTCACAGTGCCAAAGTCTACCTTGGCACCCATTTAACCACATTTTTGGTTATTCTTACTTTTCCAGACTGCCAAGAGGAAGCGTGGATACATCAAGAATAAGCTTGTCCTCAAGAAAGGCAAGAAACTGACCAAGAAATCTTTATAGGAAGTCCTACACCAAGAGAGGCACATTGGGGACGAGAGAGAGGAAAAATCTTACGTAAAATTAAAAAAAAACTTTCAACAACAAACAGCAAAGTTAATCCACCAATCAAGATGAGTAAAGAGCACCAGAGGTTCTCCGGACCCTTGTCACCCCGAGCGTCCTCACCTGGAGGTCCAGGTCAGAAATTCTGCCATCACCTAGGAAAGGGGAGGTTGTATTGAACCCCAGCTGACCTTTGACCTGGTAAGGAGGGGTCAAGGGGGAGGAGGGGAGATGTCGGCTAGTCCGAGATCCTCCCAGCGTTTGTTTTAACCTGAGGAACTTTGACCTTTGACTCGCATTTCTTTTTGTACTTGAATGTGCTGGTGAGTGAAGCAGAGAGAAGAAGAGAGAGATCAATTGCCCTTACACCAGGGACACAGTTCAGGAACGCTCAATGTAATGCACTGTTCAGATAGAGGAAAACCCTGTAGAGTAGTCTACATAAGATGGTATACCACTGTTATGGCTTTTCCCAAAACCATCTGTCATTTGCTCAAACTGAAGAAAAGACAGATGATTTTGGGAAAAGGCCGGCTGGGCTAAAGGGGGATGATGTTTCTCTTGTTGGTATTCGTTATTTAATTCTCCTGATTCATAAATGTTCAATTTAAGTGGAAAAGGAGACGACAAACTACAATTTACCTGCCTGCCGCCCTGCTTGTTAAATTTTATCGATGGTCATCTGGCTCCAAGTGATACAGCAGTAAATTCAACCAGCTTGTCAGAGGACAACTTAAAGCTATTACCACACCCTCAACAGCTTTCAGGCCAGTTTCCCAAAACCGTCACATATTCACTGCTACTGAGATTCACATACTAAGTGGTCAGTTTAGTTTTATTAGAAAGATGTTTTTGTATTTATCATGGAGGATCAGATGTTGCTTCCCTGTATATTCTCTCTTGGATATGTTATTAAGAGGGATGCAAGTATAAAATTGTGCTAATAAGGAGAAGCCGTCCCCCTTCATCCCATCTCATGTTGCTAACTTAAGGTTAATTTAGGGCCAGAATATTGTTAGACTGTGCAGGTCAATTCAACTGTGTGTCATATTCCTATCTGCAATGCTCATACATTGTTGAACCACACTGGAAATACTGGACATGGCCCAGAACAGCGTGGGCCCAGGTTTCCCAAAAGCTCTTCAGTGCTAAGATCATCTCTGTTCATTTTCAAGTCCGTGGGTCTAAGATAATTTTATGTTTAAGCTGCTTTGGGGAAACCAAGCCAAGGACCAAGGTCTGTTAATTATGAGGTTGTGATATGTGTAAGTTGACAAATCCTTGACTGACATGGGACCAGCGCTGTAAAGGCCTAGTGTGGTGTATTTATCCCAAAACAATTCTTGTCCCGGTGTTTGTCCCGTGGTTGCCAAATGCACACTTTTACCAGAACACAGAAGCAAGAATATGTTGCTCACACAGTCCAACATAATCCATTTCAATCAGCACACAGCACCACAGCATGAAATCTGCATCAGTCAAGCTATAGGGGAAGAGGACACAGTGTCACCAAGCCATCTCATGCAGTTTGTTTTTTCTGGGTTTCAGGGTGAGAAATTATCATTTCTAAATGGCAAGGAGGAGTAATGTTTCGATAAGAGGCAGTGAAAAACATGTCAGTTTCAAGAGGGTGTCCAATTCCATTCAGAGGTTTTTAATAGTCACTTAAGTATCAGTTGTATGACTTGTACAGAGCTGCGGTTTCACTGCACCGCTTGGAAAGACTGAAGTTAAACAGAGTAAAACTGAGTGACACTGGATGTGAGCGCGACCACAAATCATCTGGGAGTCACAACTACTAAAAACTGATAGGAGCCAAGTTCATGCCTCTCTTTTTTTGGCTGGCAGAGCTTAGCATATTCTTTGGAGATGCTCGACATGTCTGCCACTGTTGCTATGTGATTATTGAGCACCCATTTGAAGTGGAGTCCTCATTTGCTGGAGTTGAACTGCTTTTAGCTTCCAGTGCCCGGGGTGCCGAGCGCTAAAAACACTTCAGCTCTCTCCGTCGTTAGAAATGCACAAAAGCACATTCTTTCCTATGAAATAATGAGGGGAGGAGAGCACCATGTTGTGGAGATCAGTGTTTGGTGAGTACACAGCTGTAGAGCCCCTCCACTGAACCTGCCCTCTTTTCTGTCTAGTGTCCACCGGTGTCTTTCAGTCAAATCTGAGGCCTGATTTCTGATTTGTGCATACCAGACTGCCTCTCTCTCTCTTTAAAGGTGCAGTAACAAGAATCAGACACTCAGTCCGACTGGTTATTCCCTGATGAATTTAGACATTGTTCTGCACTTCACTGAGTTGTCTGCCAGAAGACGCTGTTTGTTTGTTTTTTTTCCATGTGTTCCATGTCAGAGGGCTTAAAGCAATGTTACACTCAAATCAATATATGTCAGATGCTCCTGCAGTGTTTTGTTTTTACCAGACTATATCTTCACTCATTTTTTCAGTTGATGCCTGTATCTATAGACATGAAATCAGTGGCATATAAGTGAATATTGCTTACCATATGTCTGATGCATTATGGGTTTTGGAGTGTAATTTGTTTCCTCTGTAAGCCAGACTTTCCTTTCAAATATCTCCCTTATTCAGTGTCTCCTCATTACTTTACATATCCAACCTGTGTGAGCCGACTTTTGATTCTGTTGTGTGAGGTTTTTGTCAAAGGAATGCCAACGTAAGCAAGTCCAGGTGGAGAGGATCATATCGGCCTTAACAGCTAAACCACCAGAAAAATCATATCATTTCCGGAGCTCAGCTGAGACTGTCTGAGTGTATTTATTACATGAACGATGGAGGCTGCGTTGGCTAAAGCAACGGAGCATCCTATCATGAAATGCAAGGATTTTATTTCATTTTGATTTTCTAAGTCAAGGTTTCTTCCATCAATTGTAATGATCTGGATGCTGGTGTGAGAATGAAACATGCCTTTTTGAATAAAGAGGTTGAAATAATGTTTTCGTGTGTTTTCACTTTGTCACATATTACGCAGAATGCATGTACTTTATCATAACTGTCATATTGTTTTCTCATACTGCTCTGCACATATTCACAGTACAGCTTTCATTTACAGCTTAGTTCCTTGCCTTCAACACCATTTTGAAAAACACCAATAAACCTGCCAGATTTGCATTTGCACGGCTAAAAGGCAATTAATGGTTCATCTTTTGCATATACATTTGGCACTAGACTACTTCCATAAGATGTTGGATCTTTGGTGTTTGGATTATTTGTGTTTTTTATCAACTAACTGCCCAATTAAAAGTGTCTAATTTTATTTAGAAGTATGTACATTTAAGTAGAATGACCTTCCCATTGCATTTGTCCAAAGATCATACCACTTTCCTCTCTAAACTTCTCCTACCCTCAGGGCATCTTTATTTCTCTGGAAATCTTCCATCCAACACAAGTGATCTGATGGAATTTTTTTTAATTAAATTAGCTAATATAAACTGAATGTTAAACAAGTGAATTCATGGAAAGACAGGAAAGCTTTTGATTATACTCAGTTTGAATTCTGGAAAACCTTTTCTCTTTCCATCCATCACAATGACCAATCTCTAATATGTGCTGAATTGGTGGTTTGAAGTCCTGAGTGGCATTGGCTCTTAAGCACCAAACTAGAGGATCTGACTCTATTCTTAGTAGTTAGCTCTTCATATTTTTCCATCTCTTCAGTCTGTAGAGTCCTGAGATCTTGCCCTCCTCCCACTGCAGCAAAAGCAAAACTGTGACCAACTAGTCCTGTCCAGAGTCACAAACTCTTGACTTTGCTCACCATACTACTGTAATTGGATAGACAAACTGTCCGTAATTGAGCTGATATCCAGCTAGGGAAGGACCCAAGGGTGCACAGGCCTGAGGAGCTTCTCTGATGAACTGTTGTTGTGATGCAGAGAATTGGTTTGTGAAGATTCAATAGTATAGAAAATTCAATAGCTACTGTAAGGCTCTCACTTGTAAATAATATCTCAAGTCCAAGACGTATAGGCTACTCTGTTGTTATGTGGTTTATAGTTGCTAAGAATGATTGAAAATGAAATGAAAAAATGATTGTCTATGCATGAAACCACCACATACACTCCCAAAAACAACTCACAGTACCTTGAAGTGATCAGTCTGGAGCTTACTGTGGACAACGTGTAGTGCAAACAAGTAGCTCTTGTAAAATCAAAGATTTCATGATGACTTTACCATTCAGTGTTATAGTACACCCATGTCCACAAATGTCTTTTGTTTTCCCCTTTGTCCTTTACTTTAAAGCCCCTGGAAACTTGGTCTGAAATATTAAAACTATGTGTAGCATCACAGCTGATCGACATATTACATATCCACCAAGATATGAGTTCTAAAAAACTATCATAGAAGAGAGCTCAAAAAAAGCTCTTGTGAATATTACAAAGTAAATGCTAATCATGAAAAATTCTGATCAAGCTCTGTTTATTCTGAACAAATAAATACTGTATGGTTTTCTCAGACTATCTGGGAACTGAAGGTAAGGTTTCAAATTTGATACAATTTGTCTGCATGTCACTGGCTTCCTCTGTCATGCACTGCTTTAGTTTCCTTTGTTTATATGTATGTTTTTAGCCTTTTAAAAAATTAATAGGGGCCTTTGCTGGACCCGAAAAGGATTCTACAGACAAACTTGCCTTCAGACTGAAAGAAGCTGAAGCAGTTCAGGCTCTTGGCTCACACAGATTGCATAAGACAGACAAAAGATGATGAAACCCTTCCTTGAGTCTCAATCCCACACTCTCCCAGCTATACATCAAGTTTTTACGATATAGTACATTTAAAATTTTAATGAGACTTTTAGAATTTTGAAACTTTTAGAATTTTTTTTAAAATTTGTACCAGCAGTCAACATGTTGAGACACAATAGTACAACAAGCTATGTGGATCAGGGACACTGCTGAAGAAAAAGCTGGCTTCCTGAGCCAAAGCATTATGGGTGTTCTTACAATTCATAACAAAAACCCTTGCACTGTATAATGACATTTACACATTTTGGATTAGCCTTATTTTGATTTAAGGTGCTACGTGTACCATTTTTCAACATGAATAAATCATTGTCAAATTAATCATGATACTTGGGTATAATTACCATGAATAAATGAGACCATGGTCAAGATGATTTGCAGCCTCTACCACATACCAGTGGCATTAATGATGCTAGTGTTTCTCAAAATTAAGACCATGTTCCTGTCTGCCTCTTGACAGTCCCTCCAGGTATGTGTGCATTACCTTGCTTCACTAAACAAGATAAGCACGTTGGATGTAAATTTTCCATTGGCCTTTCACCCTTTCCTCCATCCACCAGAGACTCTAAAAGCTTTAGCTCCTTTTGCACTGGAACAACAGCGCCCTCCTCCTGTTTTCTGTCATAAACCATCCAGCACATTTCTCAAATCTGACCCAGCGGCAAACATTGTGAAAAGCAATGTAGATGCCAGTCACAGGTCTTCTCAGTGATGAATTAATTTGTTTACTGCACTGTCTCAAAATCAATGTGGTAGTGACTTAGTGAATGTACATGTCACTTGAATAACAGGCACTTATGAAAAGTGATGACAAACCAGGCTAGTCCTCTAACCGGCTCATGAAAATGAATCTTGTCAGGCCTCAGCTGTTCCCGGCTCCTTCCATAAATAGTTTCAGCTAAATGATTGACAGGTTGCCAGCCAGTCACCACTGCAGGTCTGGATATGGGATCCCATGCTTTTCACAAATGGTACAAAGGATTTCAGCGACAGTTCTGGGGCAGGTGAAGGAGGGCAAAACTATAAGAGAGTCTGCAAAAGTTATGGATGAAGAAATGTTAAAATGTTCTTACGCTCTGTTCCTTCCAGTGGCTCAGTGTTGGAGGGCAGCAAGGTGACTGACATGCAGCAGTTATCGTCCCAGCAGGACTGATTTCTTCACTGAGATGCCCTGGTTGACAAAAGACACCACAGGACATTTTATTACCCACAGGAATTTTAGGCCACTAAAAGGGTCATACAGCACCCAGATGACACCCTGACTGTCGACACGCTCTGTCTCAGGTGGAGGTGAGAGACGGTAAAGCCCATTTCAGTTCATTTCACTCTACAGCTACTCTTACTTCAATATAAGCCAGAATAATATTTTTTCTGACAAAATGATTAATACAAGGGATACTGGTTTCGGAATGAAAGGTTTTTAGATAGAACTTGTTTGTGAATTTGTCTTCTCTCCTCTTCCTCACTTAGCAGTGTTACTGTTTCATTTTGCTCAGCAGATGGCAGCACACACTTACTGAAACACCACTGGGCAGATTTTGTGGTTGATATCTATAATGTTGTTATTAATCATAATACAAACAATATATACAAATACAAAAAAAAAACAATCAAAAAAGTGTACTTTTGTTGGCTGCTTTGCAAATGAATATTTATCAGATAGCAGACACACCAGTTAGGAAACTGTCATTAAAGTGTTTCTTTTACCATACAAAAATGGAACCAGTATCATTAAAACTGTTGTAAAACTAACATTCACTTAATGAGCTACCATTTAAAAATCTCAAGGAAGGAAATTAATAAGATGAAAATTGTTGACTTCATGAAAGAATTACATTGAAATTACTAGTGTGCCCTGCCCTCTACTGAGCCAAAAGATGTACAGCACTTCATGACAGAAAACACAGGACACTGAGAGAAGTTAAAAAGAACAAGCTTAATCAAGAAAAAACCTGAAAAACTCAAATTATATTAATTTTGTGGTCGGCTGCCAGTTGGAAATGAAGGAATCACCAAAAAAAAAAAAAAAGGCTGGAACTGCACAGCACTAAGAAGGAGCTCCTTTCTTTTTCCCCCAGCTATTAATTATTGTGCAAAGCTTGTAGGAGTGTGAACCTAATATTCCCCTGCGTGCCGTCCACTGCATACAAACATATCTGTCCTTGGGGAACAAGCATACAGCAACAGTGGAGGCTGTGAGATTTTGGCTGGTGTTGCTAAGTAGCTGTCTAACTACGGGCACCTCATTAACTGTCCACACTGTCAACCAATCAGGACATTTGTTCAAATCTTTTTGTAGGTGACATCATTTACACCAAGAAGTAGACTGGAATTCTAAATCTGTTTTATTGTGTTGACGGCGAGGAGAGTTACTCAGTGACTGTGATTAGCTCCTTCCTCCTGAGAGTCACAACGTGAACTGAAATGCCCAATCGATTTTAATCTGTCAGTGATGAATCCCAATTTCAGCTTAATCAGCACTTAGCTGCTAGCTTTCAGTGTGTCCATTTTGTGATCAGTGATAATGCCTCACCTTCCCAAGTTCACTTTCAGCAGAAACACACATTCTCCTCCAAGAGCTGCTCCTCTGTCTCTAAAATCTGAATCACTGAAGCTCTGAAGACGTGATACAAAAGACGTGACAAACTTTCTCCTCTTCCTTACACAGCATTTCCCCTGGTGTGCATTCTCATTAGAAACAGAAGTATGACTTTACTGAACTAACCTGTTTACTGGAGCATGCCATCCTCAGAGGTTGTTGAAGGTTGTTTTTTTTTCTTATATTCTTCTGATGTCTAAACCACACAGAATCTACAATATATATATGAAATACTTTTATGTGATATAGAATCTCTCCTCTTTTTTTTATAATTGTTAAAGGGGTTTTGGAAAGTCAAGAAAACTGCTGTCTAACCAATAAGGACCAGAGCAGGATGGCTTGAATGCCTGCACCAGGTATTAGTCTGGAGTGTATGGGGCAAGTGTGTGCTTTTGGTCCAGATGAGCACTAAAGGTGGCCTTTCAATCCTGAAGTAGAGCAAACACCTATGACATAACTGAGCCCTAATATGCAGCAGTTTTTGCAAAAAATGATTCATAAGGTAGATTAAAAAACACACTCTCAAACCTTCAGTCATATTTATTCTTACAGTGCATGGTCAGGAACAAAACGATGTGTTTTGCCATGTAGGCTTCATTAGGTTTGCACACAACATATAAAATCTGTTGTGGTAGTCACATGACTCTTTACATAGGCACCAATTCCACAGGAAAAATACTAGTGGGACAAATACATACATAAATAAATAAATAAAAATTCTTGCCCCTTTTTCAATGTTTTACAAAACACTAATAAATAAGTCCCCCAAAACAATGGCAATAAACATATAGATCTACCTGAAATACATAGACCTATTCACAGTAATCTGAAACAC
>OMKZ01015886.1:16350-27766 GCA_900302535.1 Neoniphon sammara | reverse complement strand
TTCCCTAAATTTAACTGGTCATTTAGTTTGTGTTCCCTAAATACAACCGGTCATCTAGTGTGTGTTCCCTAAATCTGCCCAGTCATCTAGTGTGTGTTCCCTAAATCTGCCCAGTCATCTATTGTGTGTTCCCTAAATATAACTGGTTTCCTAGTGTGTGTTCCTTAAATCTGCCCGGTTATCTAGTGTGTGTTCCCTAAATTTAACCTGGTCATCTAGTGTGTATTCTCTAAATTTAACCAGTCATCTACATCGTTTTCCCTAAATCTGCCACACTAGATCATCCAGTGGGTGTTCCCTAAATCTAACCAGTCATCTAGTGTGTGTTCCCAAAATCTGACGTGTTTAGCGTGTGTTCCCTAATACCTCTTTTTGATGTTAAGAACTTATTAAGGCATGCTGTGCCGTGAAGGCTATTTCACTGGTTCTGGAATTGATTATGTTGGCAATGACGTGTGACTTGACACCGCTTCCGTAAATGGGTGCTGTCAGAGGGCTACAATAGAAAGCAGCCAGCGCCAAACAACAGACTGCAAAAAACAAACGGTGAAACGACGCAAAATGGCAAGTGTGGGCTCGTCACAGTGGCCACTGCAGCCACAGTGCCTGGTAGAGGCTGCTTTTCACTGGCAAGCTGGAGAAGGAAAAGCAACCACCTGCTCGCCTGGAGAAAAATGCTTATGTGTAAAATCCATCAATGGCTGATCATCTCTCATCAAGCAATGGGTTAAAATAGGTGAAAGAGCCTGATGCATCACAACTGTTCTGATTTGATTGTTTAAAAATTTCAGTGTTTTAGAGAGCCAAACAATAGAAAAAATGAATTAAGAAAAGATTAAAGCTCTGATATTTTCTTTGGGGCACTTCCTACCTTTCACGGTTGTTTTTTCATACAATGGAAAAGGAAACAAAAGGCATTCTCTGAGCTTTAAGAATTCTGGCAAGTCCCAAGTTATGAAAAGTTCTGGGTTACCCTTAGTAGTTGAAAAAGTCCATAAATTGAACTGTCTTCTAATGCGTGTTCCTTAAATCCAACTGGTTGTTTAGCATGTGTTCCCTAAATTCACAATAAAACAGAACAAATGTTGCCTATTTCTGCTGTGACGCACATTCACGATCAAGTGACAAATAACAATGTGTGGTCATGCACAGAGCACAGAAACTCACAGACACACTTCCACCTATCTTGCTCCTATAGTGTTTCTTTAGTCAGTAAGCTGCAGTGTAGCTAAAAATACCTAAACCATGCTACAAGAAAAATTCTAGTTGAAACCCTGATTGGTTCATAAGCTGTTCAATTTGCTTAAAAGTTTGTTTTCAGTATTTAAAAAAATAAAGATGTAAGCTGTGAGGGTTTAATTTTAGGGTTTAATGTGTGCTGTCTGACAAAGCTGCAAAATAATTAAATTTTGCGGGCACTTCAAATATTTATGCAACTGTCTTAATGAATTTTATAAATTTAAATCGTCAGATATTTTCATATGACTGTTGAATTTGATCCAGATTCATTATGACTGCTCTGATTACTATTAACACAGCCTGTCAACATTGCAAACTTGTGCCAATGGATTTTCTGATAGCTAGAAAGGCCATAAAGAAATTAAAATAAAACAAAACAACAAATAGTTGAATCATCATATTGAATGGCCAAAACTGATTCGTCTCAGAGGAAATTCTGAGTCAGGTACAGCCCAACTGTCTAGAATGTCTTTCTTAAATCTAACATGTTATCTAGTGTGTGGGCAGAGAAACTGAATGAATGAATCAATAAATGTTCTCAGACACTCAGTATAAACATTGCTAGGCGTGAATGTTTGTAGCATAAATTAGCAGTGTGAGTGTAATATCTCACAATGCTAATTTACTTCAAAATCAAGAGTCTACAATAAAAAGTCAACTTTTCTCTCCTCTCCTACAGTTCATAAAGGTGCTGTAGTAATATTCAATACTGAATACAAAAATACATTTTATCACAATAAATTAGAAACAAACCTGGCAGCCTCAAAATACATGTAAAATATGCATTTTTAAATGCTGCACCTTAAGCTGACAAATACTGTCAACCCTTGTAACATTAAAGAGGTATTACATTTCGAAGTAATACCTTCAGTAAATCCTTAAGTAAAGAAAGGCAGCGGAGGGTGCCATATTATAGTCTAAGATAGTCTGAGATTCAATTAGGATTACAGTTCTTAGTTTGCCTTGGGCCAGCAATAGTTCACTATAAGCCTTTCACGTGTCCTCTTAACCAAAGACAAACAGTGACAGTTAAAATAAAGTGATTTCTAATTGTTTCCTAGGTGTTAAGCATCTAAACTTTCTCCCTCCAATGGAAGATTAGTTGTCTTCACATAATGAGCTTAGCTGTTGCTCACAGTTGTGAAAGACTGGGGAGTGGGGGTTAAGTTGCTTGGTTAGGATGGTTGTCCACATTAAGCCCTACTGAAAACATGTCTGGGAGTTCACCAGTTTACAGCAGACTTATTAAGCCCTGAGACCTGCTCATTGTGGGAAATGCAGTGCTATATGGCGCAGAACTCTAAGCCTTTCTCACAATCACATGCTCAGAAAGTCTTAATCACTCACCCATGATAGGTCAGTGCTGTTAGACCTCTTCTCAACTACAGAGCAGTAATATTATATCCATGTGTCCGGGGGTGCTTGAGTACTTGCAGCTTCTGCTGGAATCAAACCTGCCAGAATTTTCTCTCCTCTGTGTCTTAAGTTGTGTTCAGACAAGCCACGCAAATGAGATTTTTCACACAGCTGATACAAGTCAGCTGTGTGAAAACAGCAAAAAATGTGGACAGTCAGCCTTCAAGATCAGAGCAAGTATTTTTATCAAACTGCTAAAAGTGATATTTTGGTCAGAAAAAAGTAAAATTCCCTCATTATTACAGTGTCCAAGGCAGTAAATTACTATTTAAATAGCCTATGCGCTACATGTCATTAATTTAACGTGCGTTAATTACAAATCACTCTAGATATTCAAGAGATAATCAGTAATCAATAAAATTAGTACACTTAGTTTTATTTTTTTTTTTTTTAGTTTTTATAGTTTTGTCTGAATATGACAATTCAGAAGTTTTTGCTGATATTTTTTCTTTTACATTTTTAGCTCATCTTGTCATTGAGAAATTGTAAAAATGATTTTTAAGAATGAATAAAGTTACCAATGTGGCAGACCTACACTGAGTCACTGCAGTTGATCATCCTTTACTCCCTGTGTGTCTTGCAATTGATCATTGATCATGTCAGTCTGTGTCTGAATAAATACTTCTTATTTTCTACTTTTAACTAAGATTTTTTTTTCTTCTAAAAGAAAGAAAAATACCAAGGGAAGTAGACTTTCAATTGAAAAAAAAATGTCTGTGCCAGTACAGTGTTACTATCAGAAGTGCCACCAAAGAAACAAGAGAAGCTGAGTAACATGTGCTGCTGTTCTCCTTACTCCCCTGAATAGACAAACCTCAGAACATTACACTTCTCACCGGCCAGCATTTGCACAGTAAGAGGCGCACAGTCACACAACAAAAGCGAGGCCAGTGGTGGAGGCTATCGCTTCATTAAGCAGCAATGTTGGACCCAGCAGGTGGGAAGGCCTTTGCCTCGGCACACACACTCATTCTTCCTAGTGAACAGCAGACAGACATTCACTACCTCCATTTTCTCTGCTGTTCTGGCAGCTGTGAGGAAACCGATTTTTAGGGTTATAGGAGAAAATATTGGAGGTGGAATGGCAGAAGCTGCTATGAAACAACGCTAAAGCTGCTAAGCTATGACATTGCAGAAGCTTAATGCAAGCTTCATACTTCAACTTACTGAATGTTGCTGTGTCCACAAGGGGTGAAAAATAACCTGTTTTTCTTAAAGGAATACTTGGGCAAAATACCCTTTCTCCGACTTACCCAGATTCAGACAATATGCTTGATACCATTTTCACCTCTGTACTTTCACTGGTTCGGTTCCGATGGGTAGCATTTTTGTTAGCTTAGCATAAAGAGTTGAAGTCTACAGGAGTCATTAGCTTAGCTCCATCAAAGTGAAAAAGTAAACCTTATTAGTTAGATGGTAAGAACTATCAATATAACCAACCATCTAACTTCTCCTAAAACAACTCTCATTTTAAAAAAAAAATTCCAAGACATATATTTCAAATACACATAATACACTGTGTGAATAAGACAGCTTCGGATTGCTATAGGTTTTATTTTTTTAACTTTGAAAGAGCTTGGGTAATAACTCCTATAGACTTCAAGTCTTTATGCTAAGCTAACATGAAATGCTTACCATCAGAACCGAACCAGTAGACATACAGAGGTGAAAATGGTATCAAACATCTTGGCTCAGTCTGGGTAATTTGGAAAAAGGGTATTTTGCCCCAAACTTTGGAATATTCCTTTAAGTTTTAGTACAACAGTGTTCTCCCGCTCTTTAATCAAATTTCTCTTCTTTTGCCAAGCTCATCAGGACACAGTGGTTAGTTTTTGCATGCCAAAATGTCATTCGGAGCTTGCACAAGATAACATCTCTCTTTACGGAAGTCTGTTTTTTTGAATGAGATCAGATTGGGCATCCTCCCAGTTTTTGGAGATACTACACCAAACTTAATTAAGAAAGTAATGAGAGAGGACTACAACAGCTGAGCATGACCATGAATTTAAAGATGTTATGTATAGCATCGTAACATCAATAAATCATCACTGCATTCATTTTTAGACATGAGAATAATTACACTAAGCAGTCCAGGCCATCACTGAGAAGACTGGCGGCTTCTAATGCCCACTACATTTTGTGTCATGTTTTTTTTGTGTCAGTCATGTAGTGTTTCCCCACCTTAAGTGTCACATGTAGATCTAGAATTGGATTAAATCTTTAGTGCAGTCACTACAAAGCTTTGCAAAAGCAGTTTCTCTTTCACCTGTGTAACAACCTAAGTAGAAACCGATACAGATTCCACCATGAAGTCCTGGTGTATTGTCTGGAAGGAGAAATTCTATTAAGGCTGTCTGTCGAAGTATACCATGTAAATCAGCCAAAGCTTGAGGGGTATAATTAAAAGATATTTTGGGGATTGACGTAACTTAGCTGTAATTATCAGGGCATTTAACTTTCAAAGTTTCGAAGAATTGTAGTTTCCTTAAAGGTAACATCTCACCATGATAACCCAGAGTTCTCTTGCATTGCTCAGTTACAGTTTGATGGGATGGACAGTGCAGGAAATCTCCTGGACTGATCAGGTTAATATGTTTCAGGTCAGGTCCATTGTTCTCTTCTACTAGTCTACTAAAATTCCATTCAGCACAGCCTGTCACACTTCCAGGACCTCCAGTCCAACTACGTGACCTCCACTCCCGCCATCTTGAGAGTCAGGGACAGCAGTCATACAGTCATTATCAAAGTCGACTTGGTATCTGTTAATTCTGCCTCTTAGCCCAATTAAAATCAGTTGCTTTGACGTACAGGTGAGACTTCTTTAATTTCTAAAGGGTGTGGTCATTGCATGTCTGGTGCTCACTCATTGGTCTGGTGGAGAAACATGCCACCAGCTGAAATGATACAGAGAAGATGGAGCTTGAAAAGGTCAATTCAGGCATTTTAGATGAATTGGTCCAAAAGTATTATTGCTCTTGCAACATTATTCAGATTTCTTACTTTACATGCATTAGCCTTATAGTCTACCCTTATTGAAGACTTACCATGGCTCTTTGTTTTGGATGGCACACATATAGAACTGTAGCTTCTTTTGGTTTCTTTTGGACTTGAGTTGTCGATTCCAGTGGCTTCAGATATGTTGGAGTCCTACACTACTAAGGACTGATTGCAAATGGATTTACAGCTCTTTTATTAGCCGTAGATGTTCTGGGTGGCACATGCATATCAATGTGAACTGTACCTTATTTAGATTTGAGCTGTATGAGTTGAGGAGTCGATTCCAGTGGCTTCAGAAATTTAGTCCTACACCACTACGGACTGATTGCAAATGGATTTACAGTTCTTGTATTAGCCTTAGAAACAGAAGGATGTCCACAATTGGTTTCTGTGGAAAAAGTTGAGATTCTGAGGTGTTTGTGCAGCACGTCCATATGCAGCACACATGGAATGTCCACCATGTTCAGTTTTACAAAGAATTTACAAAGAAGGAATAATACAATATAATACGGTACAATATCTCAGTTGGTAGAGTAATGCACCAAAACTGCCAGGGTTCTGGGTTCCATTCCCTGGGCAGGTTCAACACATCCTCCAACCCAGACAACCACACAGGTGGGCTGTGCTACCCTCAAATACGACTCAAAGAATATGACACAAAGGACTGTTTCTTAAAGCAGTAGCATGCATGTGCACAGAAACCTCTCAAAATGGTTGCCATTTTGTTAAGTTTAGGCACCAAAACTACTTGGCTAAGTTTAGGAAAAGGTTTGTGGTAAGATTACGATATGGTTATGGTAAGGACCTTCGTCGTCATGCTCACAATAATAAACATGCAGAAACAAAGAAAATGAAAACAAAACCTTAACACCCAGAAACGAACACCGCTCCTGCTTAACTTGGGCCTCAAACACGGGTGTGCTGTGTGAAAGTCCTGTGTTTTGTCGACCCATCCACAACCCTGACCTCGTCCCTACTCGGACTTCCTTGCTCTTTCTACTATGTCGCTTACCGCCGGTAGGGGTGCTAATTTAGGAAACTGTTGGTTGTTTTACAGGGTAGGAACAAATGACCTATGGAGTGGTTCTTTGTGGGAGGATGGTCTCGCAGGTTGATGGGTAGAGCAAGGCACCAGCACAGGGTTAAGAGTTACCACTGCATCTGCTCATATTAAAAATGAATGCACTCATGTACAAATATTATATGTTGAGCCGTAAAAGTAAAGTTGGCAAGGTTCTTCATTTGACCCAGATTTCCTTAGGGTTAGTGGACACATGGTGGTGAGATAAGAGCTAAATCTGTCAGCAATAGTCTACCTGTTGGCCTCTTTTTTTGGCATCGCTGAGGGAACTTGTCAAGATTGCTTTCTCATCACATCACTGCTGGTTCACCCAGCCAGAAATGTTGGAGAGGCCAAAACAAAGCAGAATAGAATGGAATGAAACAAAGGTAAGTAAGAGTAACAAAACAGGACAGAGCAGAAGTAGCCTTTTCTAAGAGAATGCACCAGTCTCTTTACTCTCTCTCTCCTTCCCTTCCTCTCAGGGAAATTTTATTTTATTTTCCCATGATTCCTGCGCCCAGTTGCCCAAATAGACAGTCTTCCTTAGATGCACAGATTTGATACGTACATAAAGGGATTTTGGTGTCAACACAAAGAGCTTTTATGTGGCCCACAGTTCAAAGTTCAGACACTTTGTTGTCATCTTTACTCACCCTCTCACCCGCCCTACCCCACCTCCTGCTGTCTTTGGCCAAGGCTTGACTCTGAATGGGTTTCTCTAGTCATAAAGGGCTCTGTTGATGGCACCCCTGGTTTGAGAGTCGGCATTAGAGAGATTTGGCGGCTCTGGCCCATTGAGTTGGATTAGCCATGACCGAGTCCTGCTGACATGGGGTGGCTGGAGACCCAGAGCATATAGAAAAAGCCAGTGGTGGGAGCACCGGGCCAGGAGAATGGCAAAACTAATTAGAGAGAGAGAAGGATGGATATACAGAGTCAGAGGGAAGGTGTATGAGTGTAAGTGTAAATTAGTATTTGACACATATGAGTTTTTAAATGCCGGTGCTGATATTTGTGGATTAAAAGCAGTCTATAGGTGATATTTTCAGCATCTTTATCCTTGACCCAGGACCACCTTTCCCTGCTCACAGCTGGCATTCATTTTTACAGCTGTATTCCAGACACCAATAAAGAGGATCGATTCCCTCCAGTGGTAATATCAGGGAATTTACAAGTGTATCACTTCACAGAAATGCAGCAGAATGTATCTTGCAATTTGTTTTACACATTTGTTGCATTAGCCAATGGTTTTCACCGCTAGTAAACTAAACTGTAAAACAACACACCAGGGAGGAATATCATTTTAAGGCCATGGCAGCACTCTGATTTAGCTTTGGAAAATCATAGAATTTAACATCAGTGCCATGATGGGAACCTTGTCATTACTTTTGTTATGTTAGTGCAACAGACTTTTTTCAAACAGTCTTTTTACATTCCATGGGAAAGATCAGGTGTAAAAATGTCTGTTTTATTAGAATTTTATTATTAGAATTTTTTTTTTTAATTAACTCAGTAAGTTTTACTTTGAGTATATTGTAAGTCAGGCAATATTTTATGTAGTTTTTTTTGGGCAGTAATTCTATTCTCATGTACAATTGAACCTACCAGGTGTGGAGTAGCAGCTTGCCTCTGTTGAGATTTATGTCCAGAGTGCATTGGGCATACAGATGTTGGCATAAAGGACCTGTGCAGTGGCCTGAGGCCAGTGGCTTAGAGCCAGCTTTCATTGTCTGCCTCTGCATCTGTCTACCTGTCATTCTCTCTATTTTTCTCTCCCTCTCTCTTTTTGTCTCACTTACTGTCTCAGACTAAATGTCCCAATTTGTTCATTCTATCATTGTACATATGTCTTACATTCAGGTGTTAAAGCTGAAATATCTGTTTTTCCTACTCTTTCTTTCTTTCATCTATGGGTTTGTTTATTAATTTTATGCAGATTAAATCCCAATATATATTTGGTCTTGAGTACTTTATATCTTGGTATTAGCTCTTAGTAAATGGCTCACTGATGCCTAGGCTTTGGAATAAGAGGTCATAGTTTGCTTACAAGGCATATCATTTTGACCCCATGAGCCACTGTGCATCATTATGTCATTATGTGAACACGGCATGGAGCCACATTATTCAGCCAATCACAACTCACTAGCTGCTTCCCAAGTCCAGCTGTGGTAGCCAGCTTAACATGCTGACTGTAAAGCTTCCTTAAATAACTTTATAGAATGGGCAAACTTTATAGAATGGGTCAAAAATTGGAACTGAACAACTTTCCCACTCCTCCCACCTGAGATTTAGAACCTCCTCCAAGCCCCTCCCAGCCTTGTACCTGTGGCTCCGATGCCGAATCAGTGGGGGATTGGGAATTCTTTAGCTGGTTCCCTTTTCTGCCATTCTGTAGCTATGGTAAGCTAAGCTAAAGTACTGTAGCTACGCTAGGCTAAGCTAAATTTGTTTGGGAATGGGATGCAAGTGTGCGAAACACCAGTGCATGGTGCGTGAGAACCAAGATATGAGTGGCACTGAGGTAGCAACGCCTTCTTGAGGTGATTGGTTGTTTGATTTGCATCGAATGGATTTTAACAAATTAGATTACAGCCCCGTTTTTTTTATTTATTTATTTTTTTTTTTATCGCAGTGCATTTAGTTTGGCTTATACCCGCTGTGTATAATGGTGTTTTGTCAAAATTGTGATGAAAAAACACTTAAATACCTCTTTAAACAACAAGCTCTTTTCTAACAAGCAAGCTAACACTACCCAAAGTAGCAACTGCAAAGCTTTGCAATTCTGCATGCTACTTTAACGTATCTGAAAATGCTCTCAGTGTTTATCATTGGATTTCACAGTCTATAATCTGTGTGAATCAGTGATGTAGCTGCCACTTATGGTGATGACTGACATTTTGTCAGTGGTGGTTGATTGATTCTTGCCATGTGCTTTGATTGACAGGTATCTCTTCTGCTCCCACAGGTGTGTTCCGAGGACCTGATAAACTGGATGTGATTGTAACTATGGTTACATCCGGGTGGGGGGCATGGCCCCTCCCCCCCTCTGGCCTTGTGCTCTTTGTCTGTTTGTCCGTATGTCTGTCCTGGCAGCCTGATGCAAAACCTACAGATTGCAATAGAAAGGAACATCCTGCTGTCTCCTACAAAGGTGAGCATATGCATAGAGGTGTGTTTTCTCTTAGGCGTCATAAAGATTTTCTCTCTACATCCACCCATCCATACATGCATACATACATCCCAGGAGTCCCAGATAAATGGTACTGCCTGGGAATCCTGGGAAACACCCTTTATTCCATGGCTGGAGGGCTTTGGAGGATGTTGTCCACCAATATAAGTCAGTGCAACCAAGGGCCATCTCATATGTAGAAGTATTTTATCAACTTATTCAACTGTTCTGCTCCCCTTGGGTTTGTCATTGCCGTGCACCTGAGCTTTGTTCAAACCCACAGAACTTTATTTTAAATTGTAGTGGAGATCCCAAGGTTTCCAAAGATTCCAAATCTGTCCTGCTGAATTACAAGGAAATGTGTTTAAAATGATGCACAAGACATGTAGATGTTTTCTATTTGATGTAATGCTGCAGCCATAAAACAATGGCATCTTGGCTTTGAATATTTCACTTAATGTAAGTGTGATGTAGCTTCAATGAAGCTGCAACCAGCAGATACACAATATGGATGTGACACTGTCCTACAATATGGAGTTTTAATTTTTTTAAAAAAATTTTTCTAACTTTGAAGCAACTTAAGTGGGAATTTAAGGGAAAATCAAATCTTAAGGGGCAATGAATGACCTATCATTTTTGAACAAACACTTTTGTACTAAACCTAACAAAAAGAAAGTAAGGATGATGTCACAGTCACTTTGTCCATCTATTTTCTTGCTGCTTGCTTGCTGTCAGGGTCCCTTTCCCCCAGCAACTTGCTCCAGCTCCTCCTACCAGGCATGCTGGGAAATGGAGTCCCTCCAGTACCTCTCTCCAGACATACAGTATGTTTACATGCACACCACAAGAAACCAGATAATTTTGAATAGCGAGGTTATGGCAGGAAACTGGGGAACACATTTGCAGGTGTTAGACGGATTGCCTAAAAACTAGTATACATGCGCATTTCTCATACACATGGGATCTGAGAAATCAGATAATTGCCAACATGTGTTTTGAATAACCCGATTACTGAAGTGCATGTAAATGCGATAATAGGAGATAGTTTGACAAGTATGTTTCTATCTTCTCCTGGTTTGATCTGCAATTTATTTTCATTTACCCTGTTGCCACATGCGAAATGGATTTGCATTGCATTACTGCTTAATTGTTTGTATGGACAAAGGTGCCTCTGACCACCTGCAGAAGTGGTTTGGGTGATTGAATCTTCAGTGCATCTTTGGTGTATTTACATCTGAATTTTTTGTGTCTGTCCTTTTGAAACTGCATCTTAAACCACACTTGTCCTAAGCATATCTCTTTCTTGTTCTATCTCATCACTGCCTTCTTCCAGCCTTCTCTCACTCTATGCTCATTTACTTTGCTTGGTGTGACAAAAGTACTCTACTCACATCCTTTTATCCAACAGGGATGTGGTTTCTTCTTTTGTGAAAGTCCAGGTATCTTGGACACCCAGTTCCCATTCATTTCTAGTGGTATTTTTTTGAATGTCAAAACAAGTTTTTTTTTTTTTTTTTTTTTTTTTTACTTTT
>OMKZ01015886.1:0-16153 GCA_900302535.1 Neoniphon sammara | reverse complement strand
CACAGCCTGCTTCAACTTAGGTGACTATAATAATACTTGTTTACAGAGGTATACATAGAGAGAGTGAGAGAGAGAGAAAATGAGAGAGAGAGAAAGAGAGAGAGGTATCTTTTGTGTCTCCTGTTGAGATCCAGAGATGCTGGAAAGATGGAAATTCTGCTTTCTTACTGGAAAAAAGCAAATGTGTGGCCCTTCAAACTGGGATTCCAAGATGCAGTACACTATAAACAAAGCATTAATTTTAACATGTATAACCCTCAAAATACTTTTAAAGCTGCAGTAGGCTCCTTAAGAGAGGGAGTGCATTATTAGCCCTGACCACTTCCCCTTATTTGGTCAAGCTCCCACCCCGACACCTGTCACTCATGTTGATGAGCTGAAGTTTAGGTAACTGGCATCTGTAAAGCCACCACAGGCTTTGAGGATCTGCACTGAAAAAGAAATACTGATGTTCATTGTGTTTCTGAATATTTAGCTTTGCCGTTCTTTTCTCTTCTTCTTTATTTACACCATTGCTGTTGTTGCTATGACATTTTGATACTAAATTGGTATTTTTCACACAAAGAATTCAGGAGCGAAGTGAGTTTGTTGGAGCTCTAATCGTTATCTGTTGGTGTTGCTAGGCAGAAAAAAGTAGGCCATGCCCTCTCAGGAGACAGGAAGTGTATTCCATTTTTGTACCATTGGTGCCAATGCTAATATATCATCTTCTTTTATTCGAGTGTCTTTGCCTCAACCAAACTTGGTGCTAGCCCCACCCACTGCAAATGATATCTGCCCCAAAACATCCCAGCATCACTGAAAAGCCTATTTCAGGCAATTAGGGTATTTAGATATGACCATACAGGGACACAGTCAGATATATTATACAATAATATATCCTTGTGAGGCCTGTATTGGAGGCAGGCTTTTATTTGAGAGAGGCCTTTATTTCTAATTCCCTCTGTTTGATAAGTATATTTGCTCATATTTTAGTACTGCTTCTGTTTATTGGAATGACCACCCCCAAAAAAATTTTGAACGGGTGAGGGGGGAAGCGCTGGCACTGAGTGAGCTTATTTTCCATCTCTACCAGTCAAAACTTTTCTCCCAGAGACCTTTTATAGAAATGAGACTGCACACTCTGGCGCCATCTTTGAAACGCCCTCAGGCAGCAGGATCACGACCAACGAGACAAGACCAGAGCCCTGTCACTTTTAATGGGAAGCTGCCTGAATCTACCATTATGTGTTATTTGATTTCCATATTTAGGGACACTGTCAAACTGTAAACAACATGGAGTCATAAAATTTGTTCTGAAGGGCATTAATGCCACAGAAAAACGATATTTTTAACTCACTGAGGCTTGGGCGCACGCGCTATCTACTCAGCAACATTGCCTATGTCGAAGCCTATGTCGTTGCCATGGTAACTGTAAACACTCATGTCAGGCACAAAGTTGAGCTGTAATGATAGTTTTATAAATGTATACATTTACAGTTTTACCTGTATTAATTTGATGGTTTAAGTTTAAGTTTAATTTCCATCAGTGTGGTAAAGAGTTAAATATTTATGTATGTATATAAAGTTTATACATATAGTTGCTTAAGTTCTGTGCCAACTAGTTAGCTAACATTGCCAAATACATTACATTAGCTAAAGCATTGTGGAAAGATACCAGCCACACAAACAAGCTTCTTACAGCTTCTCCTCTGGTCTTTCCAAGTTGGTCCACTGGAACTGACAGAGGTTGTAATTATGACCTACCAGCTTTCCTACCTCCAACTTAAAATGGAAAGCAACGCCTCTCCTGAGGCTTCCTCCATCTGGCTTTCGGTTTGACAGGATTCGTTTGTCTAATGAGAGCCTTGGTTTCTAATTCCCTTTAGTCTTCTAAGTCAAAAGGGGAGGAAATAGGAAATTGCCACTGTCAGTTTTCTGGGATGCTTGCTAGAAAGCTGCCAGTTCACCAAGTTATGTCCGCTATTGTGCATTGGAAGTAGTGTTTGTGTTTGTGAATATGAGTGTACAGTTGTCAGTTTTGACTTTCTCGCCACAGGCCACAGTGTAGAAGTGCTCAAAAGCAATTTAGCTCCAGTACTTTCTTTGCGGAAAAATCACTGCTGTTCGAATGATGGTTTGCATCCATCTTCTATTGCTGCCCTCGTTCCCTTTTTTTATTTTCACCTAAACTCAAAGTGGCACAGGCATTCAAAGCAAAGTGGAAGTGAGGTGAGTTGAGAATAATGGCTCAATATTATTTCAAACGACACAACAATCTTTGAAAAGTTTCAGAGTGGTCATAACCTTTCAAAGTGCAATTTCACATTTCAGGGGAGATTAATGAGGCATAATTACTGCTATGCAAGAGGTGGCATTTGGTTTGTTATATGGATGATAAAGGTATGGCAGTGTAAAAAGCTCTCAGATATGAGCATAAATGGGTCTTATTAACAACTTGTAAGTGTTAGAGTGGTTTTGATCTCGTTCGCAAAGGCTTTCACTGGGTACATTAAAAAGTCCCACTTTCAACTGAATGAATATGATCCTCAGTGGAACAAATTTTTTAGACTTATGCTTGACAATTCAAGATATATTTTACATTTACATTTACATTTCAAAATAATGTTGTTGAGCTTCAGTGTAAATTGAAAATCATTCCATAATTTATGAAATGAGTATATGTTTTGAATGCTGCGTCTATGGCCTCACTAAATGCCCCTCTCCAACAGGATAAAAACAATGGAAAGGCTTTTGATGGTGCTGTTTTGACTGGATGTCAGCTTGTGTTAAGATTAAAGTGTTTGCCTGGTAAACTATGCTATTATTGCTTTGGATCCCACAAACTATCCATCTGATGAACTGGGCTGCCAATAGTTTATCTTAAGCCCATTTAACACAACTCAAAAGATTGCCGTGCTCACTTTTTCCAGCCCTGTTCGCATTATTAGGTACTGTCCGTAAAAATTTCCATGTAGAATATGTTTTCTCATGACATGATGGAACAAATCAAAGTGGCAAGACTGGATGTTGTGTTTAAGGTGTGTGACAGACACTAATTATTGTTTTTGAAAAATGGTGCATGAGGAGCGTCTGGGTTTCCAGTGCTCCTCCGCCCTTTTCATTCGAGTCCAATTTCAAGAAATTGGTCACTTTGCCAGTTTTCAAACTCGTAACTCTTCCGTTCCAAACAAATGCTGGCATGAGAAGTTGTATTACGAAATACACCGGCGTCTCATATCCAACATGAAAGCATATTGTTGTAATTTTTGACCCCTGATGTCTTCAGAGTACGGTTACCAAGGAGGACTAGCAAGAATTTCGCTAGGTTTTGAGGGGCAAACTTGCTTGCTCCGAACTATCTGCTTTCTGTCAGAACATTTCTGGAAGATTCCTGGGTGACGCTACATTTGTTAAAGACACTTTTGGCTGTAATCAACCAACAGTTTATTTTCTTTGCTCTGATAATAGTTTAAAAATTTACTCTTGCATTTTTTTATTCAGCTCATTAAGTCATATAGACTCAGAAAACAGGCCCAGCAAACAGTGAGGGATTGTTTGGCTACAAAATTCTGAAATAACAGCTTGTATTTGCCACAATTGATTGCTATGGCATTATTTTTGCGTTAGGTGCACTTTAGGGTATCATCTCACTCTCTCTCTTTCTCTCTATACTCTGTCACCCAGATGCGCACTGGCAACACGCGGTAAACTAGGAGGGATTTTTCAAAAGGATCATTAGGAATCTTATTATATATTTATTTGAATTCACAACACAACCCACTCTCAACCTACCGAAATTTGGCTCGATTGTTCTAACGTGAATAGGTACTTGGTAGTACCGATGTAATTCAGTTGGTACCCTTAAAAGCACCCAGTTCGGTACCCAACCCTTCTACTGACTGACAATATCATGTGTGAGCATAAAATAATATTGGATGTCAAAACTTCTGTTTTATCCCTTTATGAATGCATGAAGAAATAGTTGGATAGGAGCATCAGGCCAAACTGCAGTTTGGGCTTGCTTCATTTGGTTATGTTAGGGTTTCCAAGTACGAGGAACTCCAAGCTAGCTGATATCAGCATTGTCTCATTCTACCCATAAACCCTTTCAGTTTGGAGTAGTTTCCTATAGTGGGCTCGTTGACATTGTTAATCCTTACAAAAAGCACTGCAGGACCGAGACTCGTATTTAGCACAATGAGTTAGATTCCAAAAGGAGAAAGAGCACTTAAAGGAATGCTCCAACGTTTTGGGCAAAATACCCTTTTTCCGACTTACCCAGACTCTTTATGCTAAGCTAACCTGACATGCTACCCATAGGAACCAAACCAGTGGACATACAGAGGTGAAAATGGTATTGAACATCTTGTCTCAGTCTGGGTAAGTCAGAAAAAAAGTATTTTGCCCCAAATGTTGGCGTATTCTATTAAGTATCTTCAAGCATTTAAGCATCTTCAAGGCAGAGCATTGAAAAAATAATATGTTTTTTTCTGCTCAGCTCATAGTGAACGTGTTTCTGGGATGCAGCCTTGAAATCTCTGCAATACTTAACAAGGCAACATTTAAGTGATGATGCTGTCACTCTTTGGGCCATATATTATGTTACTGTTGTGGTGTGAAAGCCAGCTGTGATGGTTTTCATGTTCTGACTTCACTTGAAGGATTACATGCTCCTCTATGGGTTGATGAAATTCCCTGGCCTCTTGATCTTAAGAAACCTTTTCAAAACCCATCAGATAAACTCAGAACATGAGCAATAACAACTGGCTATTTAACAAATTTCATGCCAATTCAATGTGCATTGTGGGATATGACCGGTGTAATTATGACCACATTCAATCGGCGGTGTCTGAGAAATCAGGTGTGACAGATGGTTGGATGGAAGAAGAAACAACTGAATGAACGGAGGGAAGCGCAAGTTGTGATGCCTTTGGACTGAGCCTGCAACCTGGCCTCAGGCTCAAAGAATCATGGGTGATTGTGGAGCTATCTGGTTGCCAGATCAGGTGATTCAGTGAAGTCAGTGGAGGGAAATGTGACACATCAGTGAAAACGCTGAGGCCTGAGGCAGGGCTGGAGCAGTGAGCCAGATACCATTTGGTAGAGAGTGATTCCCACACAAGCACTGGATGACGCCATTGTTTTTGTCTCCTCTTTCGTCCTCTTGCTCTTCCTCCGATTCCTACCTCTCCTCCTCATCTTGCTCCTGTTTCTTTTCCCTTCCTGCTTGTCCTCCTCCTCTTTCTCCTTTTCCTCTTGTTTCCTTCTCTACATGTCTCTTCCCCTGCTCCTCTCCTCCTCATCCTTCTCCTCGTCTTCCTTGTTCATCTTTAATAATGCGTCTGTTTTCTACCTCCTCTTCTCCATCCTGTCTTCTATCTATCACCTGTCCTCTTTCCTCCCACATGCCCTACCTCCCCTCTCCTCCTCCTCTTCTTGCATCCAGCCTTGAGGCCGTGGATATCAGAGTTTTCCCGTCCAGGAGTGAAGGACTTCTCCCAGCTGGCTTTGGACCTGCCCAGAAACCAGCTTGTCATTGGAGCAAGGTGACAAGGAAACCATTACACCTAAAGCTACTCGAACAAGAAAATCAACATTATGCTAGTGTATCTATCAGTCCACATCCATCAGAGCTGGTTTAATGCAATATATTGCTTAGTATTCATTTTAAAAAGTAATCACATTACTAATTACTCAATAGGAAAAAGTGATTAGTTACATTAGTAGTCACATTACTTTCTATTACCCTGACAAAAAACATCTGACATAATCTAAGCAACATTATTATCCTGATCTTATGCAGCTCAATAGTCCACCCCTAACTCCTATCATTTCATTCTACACATTGCTCCAAAATCAAGATCTGCAACAGCTGTGTCAAATAATGGACACACATCTTCAATTAGAAACCACTCAGTAGAGCTCATACCTCCTCCAACACCATGCAATTGCCAAGATATGCTAATTCCATGTGGTGCATATTCACCAAAAGTTAATCATACCCACTGCCACTCTCCCTTTTGGTCAGTTGATTTGAAAAGTGGATCCTTGCCCCATGACCAATCTTTCCCTAAAGTTTCATGCAAATCTGTTTATAACTTTTATAGATATCTTGCTAATGGGGCAAAAACATCACTCCTGTCCATCCCCTTTGTTGGGCTAATTAATTCTCTTTATTGAATGAAGAGAACAAAGTAGAGCTCTTGACAACATCAGACCTTCCACTTGCCTGTACATACTCTACTGAACATAGTCCGCAAAGGAACAGCCAAGAATCAGCCAAACTGTGCACATTATCCTGGCAAATAGTAAAATAATAAACCGCTGTAAGTTCAAAGGAGAGAAAAGGTTGAAGGGGCATAATAAGTAACAGATGCCTGACTGGGAACAGTAATTTAACTTCTGAATTTAAAAAATTCTAATTTGTTACACTACTCATTACTTAAAAAAGCAATGACATTGTATGATACCTCTCAACACTGACCTTAATTTATCAACTTACTTATTTATACATCGATTCATTCACATATACAGTATTTACTTACATACCTACATATACACCTTCTTATTATTATTTAAGCTTTTATTCTCCCCTTAAACTACATACAACAAACTGGTGTTTTACTCTCATATTCTTCTTTCTTTTCCAGAAACTACCTTTTCAGACTGAGTTTGAACAATGCCTCCCTCATACAGGTAAATGTATTGACCCTAATAAAGCAGCCTGACTGTGGAAACAGATTTTCCATGTTGTGCAGAGTGGGTTAGACTGCTTGCTGATATGTGGGTCAGTGTAGTCTTTTGATTAAAAATGTGATCTGGTTCAGTCAGTATTGTCCACCTCTGACATGATGGATATTTGGTTGTTTGAATATTTACTGTACAATTGACCAATTCTATACTTGTTGTCTATGGAAAGACCTTAAAGGATGAGTTCAGTATTTTTCATCCAGTCTGCATTTAAATGGAATACCCATAATTTATAACTGTACATAGCACAATTTCACTGCTAGATTTAATGACACGAAACATACCACTCTGCTGCAGCTTCTTACTACCCTTCAATACAACAGGGTGCTCGTTTTCATAAAGGACATATCATAAATAAACACTGTTTGCAAACATTTTTGGATAATTTCAGTACATATTTGACTGTGCTGTGAGTTACCCGTCTTCAAAAAGCACATTTAGAATGTTTTTTGAGGCTGAAAACAAGTTCTTTGCTGGACTGCGTTGAAGGCAAGAAGATACAGCAACATCACTAAAGCTAGCAGTGAGGTTGTGCTATATATAGTTATAAATGATGGGTATCAACATTTTAATACAGCCTGGGTTGAAAAATATCAAATCTATCCTTTAACCTCAATTAAACTAAACTGAATATGTGCTTTAGTAGTCTAACAGCAGTTAAAGTATCATGACACTAATGTAAGCTTTTTGAGAAAAAAGCCATCATTTAATGGAAATTAAATAAATTAATGGTACTAAATTAATGTTCTTCTGACAATATAATTGATCTTTTCTTCATATTGCTAGTTGTTTGCCTCATAGTTCACCCTCATTTTTATTTAACACTTCACTACTCAGTTTGAGGCAGTTCAGAAAAGAAGAGGAATAGGGGAGGAGGGTAGGGACGTGGAGGAGAGGAAGAGAAGGGAGGAAGGGAGTAACGAGGGAGTGACAAAAGAGGGAGGAGGGTCGAGGTGAGGAATGTCAACAAGAGCAGAATTTACTGGTGTTTACTGGCACTAAGTTAACACACATCTGGCTACCTTACCTCTCCATCTTTTCTTCTTCTCATATTCTGTCTCATTTGTATTTTCAGTATTGCACAGATCTCCATACAAAGGTGTCAACTCACTAAACCCTAAGTTATGGCAAAGTCTGTGCATCTAATACAATGTATTACCAAAATTCACCAAAATTGTTATTTGGCCAATGTCATAAACTAAGTCATAGAAACTGACTGGATATTGTTATTTGTGATAAATTATTTATAGTTTATTTTAAATGTTGAAACTTCTTTCTTCTTGTTTGTACCCCCTATATATTTGTTCTATTCTTATTTTTGTTATCTTTTCTCAGTGGCTCAATTTCACATACGGACCATAAAAGTTTCATCCTCTTCAAAACATATAAATGATGAATATCCTAAAGTAGGGAGTAAGTTGTGCTCTTCCAAAGTGAGTTTTACTTTCATGTGAGCAGCCATTTTGGAAGGATATATATCCACTTTTCAAATGACAGATATCTCATTTTGAGGAAGAAAAAAAGAACGCTATCCTTTTAACACATATGATCAGGAAATCCCGTCAGCATATCACTAATCCATTTATCAAAACATTATCAGTATATTATCCCCGAGTGATTATCTATGTAATTTTCCAAACCACTGATGTATCATTTAGTTAGTTGATCTGTGCTGTATAGACCAACTAACAGTATTTGACATTTTTAGCTGCTGACACACCATAATCTGTTTGTTTGGGCATACTAAGACATTTATTTTGTTTGTATGGAATACCCTATATATTTCAGCACGGTGAGAAAAAACAGAGACAGAATACCTCTGGAACTGTGAAAAGTATTAGTTGTAGTTGTATTTCACAAGCAAGTCTTATTAAACCTCTCTTCCCATGTCCTAAGCTTGCAGAAAAAGACACAACACAAAAGACAAAATTGAATGGCACACAAACTCAGAATAGAGGCTGGGGGTGGGAAAAGGTTTGGGTGTCATTGAACTCTGACCTTTGGTAATATTATTAGAAAACCCGTGTGTACGCGTAAACACATTATGCCTCTGTTAAATTTAGACACAAATTAGATTTTAGAATCAGAGAAATTAATCTGGCTGTGAAAATCTGATAATATTGATCTATTTTTTACCAATTATTCCGTCTCACAGCACTCATCCATCAGTGCAATGATGAATGGAGAACTTTGGCAGGGGGAGGGACACTTGCCACTATTTTTATCAATGGAACCTAAAAAGAAGCCAGTCAAGAAAGATGGAGGACTGGAATTATATCCAACAACCAAGCCCCTTTTAATCAACTGCTGCTAGCGCACAATGCCTTATGCCATTTCGGAAACGAGGGTTTGCATTTTCTCAGTTCATTCGTTGGCCCGGGGCTATACAAATGGATTGTCTGTTTTGGCCCCTGTTGCCGGGGGCAGCCATCGCAAAGCATCAGTTAAAGCTCCAGCCTTTAGTCTCATGAGTAGTTTTGTTATATTTCATGGCTTACAATCCTGGGCAGTGACCTCAAAAAGGATCCATCACCAATGAAAAGTCTCAGAAGTAGAACAAAAGACCCATGAGCAGATTTCAGAGGTGTCTCCCAATGTTTTTGTAGTAAATAATGCATGGCTGCCCATGGCAGTAAATTCCATACAAAGCAATAGACTTGGTTCATGTGCACATATTTATTTATTTTTGGAAAGTCAGCTGAGTATTCTGGCTCTTTTATACTTAATTTGTATACAGTTACACACAGTCACAGTGGGAGCTGACAGTTTTCTACTGGTGGTCATTGACACCCTGACAATAATAGACCTTTTTCACAGCAGCCATTTTGACACGAACTAGTAGGGCAAGCAAATGTGTTACTAATTGCATCAATGGAATACGCCAACGTTTTGGGAAAAATACCCTTTTTCTGACTTATCCAGAATGAGACAAGATGTTCGATACCATTTCAGTACCACTGGTTTGGGTCCTATGGGTAGCATTTCACACTAGCTTAGCATAAAGACTTGAAGTCTACAGGAATCATTAACCTAGCTCCATCAAAGTGAAAAAATAAAGCTTACAGCAACTCCATCTTATTTACACAATGTATCATGTGTATTTGAAATACAGTTCTTGGTTAAAAAAACAAAACAAAAAAAAGAGTAGTTTTAGGAGAGGCTGGATGGGAGGAACAGATATAGATATATAACTTCTCCTAAAACTCTCCTCTCATTCAAAAACAAAATCCAAGATGTATAATTTAAATACACATGATACATTGTGTAAATAAGACAGCTTCAGAGTTGCTGTAAGGGCGGGGCCAGGCTAATGACTCCTATAAACTTCAAGTCTTAATGCTAAGCTAACACAAAATGCTACCCATTGTAACTGTATGAGTGGAGTGCAGAGGTGAAAGTGGTATCGAATGTCTTGTCTCAGTCTGGGTAAGTCGGAAAAAGGGTATTTTGCCCAAAATGTTGGAGTATTCCTTTAATGAATGTTCAGTTACATTTTGATCTAGCAGAGCCAGTGCCCTTATATTGTTCACACTGGCTCACTGGGAAGACTCTGCTTCACTTAAATGGAACTGAACCTCAATTAATGACATTTCATTAGTAACACCTGTGATTTCCCTACTATTTCGTGTCAAATTGGCTGCTGTAAAAACGTCTATTATTGATGGAGGGGAAAGTATTACTTACCCATTTTCCCCACCCATATTTTTCCATTAGATATTGTCTGGGGATCCTTGATGGGTCAGACAGATAATTGGCCGGTCTCAGACTTAAACATGTTAGTGAATAGATTTGACAAGTACAAACTACCAAGATGGTCTGATAATAATATATTATATCCATAATAATACAATTCTGCCCAGGTTTGCTCAACATCACCATAGACTCAGCTCTACTGGGGATCTCCCTACGCTGAAGCTGAGCCAAATGGCAATTCACTGTCAGGATTTCACGGTTTAAGTAAAGTTTATCTTGCATTTTTGCTGTTTTCCTGTCCCAGAGTGGCAGTTTATTTCCTCCAAGATAAAGTGCTCTTGTGTCAAAAATGCTGATTCAGATTATTGCCTTGCAGTGGAACGGCAGCTTGTTTATGATCTGAGTCGACAAAACCTTATCGTGTCTTGCACCCTAGAACGGGATTGCTCAGTCATGAATATGTCCTGTAATGGATGTAAACCTCTGCTGCAGTAGAGACTAAACCTGCAGATACATACAGGAATGTGCACAGAGAGAGACTGTGCATGACTATTAACCTCAAGTCTAGTGGAACACCTTGAATTACAGTCTTTGCACAAAATGTGTTATTAAAAAATAAGGGTTATCGATTGGAAGGAATCAAACCACACCTGAACCCACACTTAAAAAATCACAGCACACAAGTACTATCAAAGGATAAAGTCTTGATATAACCACTGTGTTCTGCTTCCATATATGAAATGTCCTATTAATCATGACTGTTTGTTGTGGATATTAGTGTATTTAAGAGGAGAGTATTAAAGGTATAAAGCAAGTTTTTGATAGATTTTCCCATTGGTCAGCTTAGATGTTACGTGATGAGAACGTTGACTCTAACATCGTCATTATGTCCCTGGTATATCCTTGGTTCTGGTGCTTCATGCTTTGCATACACTTTAAAGCCCCGGGCAGATAGAAAGTGAACACCTGTCTTTTGAATTGAAGTTGAATAGAGTTTGGAGCTGAAGCTGGGAGCCTCAACAGACTATTTTGATGCATGGCTTTACGCCTCTAGTGTTCCAACAGCCACTGAATAATAGGTATGTTTGTTGACGCTTGCATCTGATTATTTCAATCTCTAAAGGGCTTAAAGCTGTCGTAGCGAATTGCGATATTTGAGTTTCAGTTGACTAGAACAGACATGGCTGTGCTTGTCGGACTCCATCCCTGTGTTTAGTTCTCACCACTAGGAGGCTCCAGAGGGTTAGTCCTGAAAAAGTCAGTAAGTCAGTTGATGACGTTCAACTTCTTGTCCTTTCCTCTTAGCGGTTGTCTGGCAAAAATTATAATGAATTCAGACACCAGCCTGCTTGTCATATGTGTAAAAAACATCATTACTTATTATTTATTTGTTTATTTTACAACATCATCGAACTGAATGTGCCACTGGTAACTCCATTATATTATTGGGACTAGGACTGGGATGGATATTGGGATTCAATAAGAGGCGAGAATTAGCAGAACACCGACCTAAATCTTTATCAGAAGCTGAGTAACTGAAAATGGCAATTATGAATCAGATTTTGGTGTCTATGATCTCACCTCATGTATTCCTTAACTCTGGTACATAATGTTTGCTAATTACTGTATGGTATATGTACTGCAGGTACCTACATTACTTTGTCTATACTGTGGTGTTTTTGAAGTTTCCAAAATTCCAAAAACCAAAATGATATCTCCCCTTCCAAGGCAACAGAATGGGGACCTGATGACGACACCAAGCACTCATGTCAGAGCAAAGGGAAAACTGAGGTAGGTCTCTGTTATATTCTATAGGAGAAGACAGGGATGTGGTCTAATTCAGGCTCAGTTACCTCCAATCAAAATGTAAATTCAAAATTACAAGAGTTCATCTACTTTTAATATTTTGTGAATATAGTAACCTTTTGGAAAAAAAGGTTTGTTTTTTTAATTGGAAGAAAATGTACTTCCTGGACTGGATTGAACTTAAATTTTATTGAGCCCAGGTATGGTAGGGGCAAGTGAAAGGCCACAAATAGAAGTAATGGTGGGAATTACTTTTTTTCCCCTTGTTAGTAAATCAGCCCTTTCCCAAAGTATTATATGAAGTTCGGATCGCTTCATTTGCTTCATCTTTGTAAAAATGATAGATTGGTTGCCAACAGCAGTAGAGCTACAAACCCATGTATCAGACTGAACTGCCGAACCAGCTGAATGAAACATTACACTCTCACACTGTGGCTGTGAAGTAGTATGCTGCTTGGCTGATTAAGCCCATTTTGGAGGGTAGCCAGCCAACACTGAGGCCATTGCCAAGGTAGGCAGATAACTATCAAATCCTCAATACTCATTTTGTGTTCACATGTGCTAGTTTAGAACTGCATGGAGCACAGACCATCCACAGACACTGAAATTATTTGAAAGTTCAATTCTGTGCCAATGTATTTGACTTGTTGACTTAAAAGCATCATTCAGATACATGAAACAAATCCACAGCTCAACAGCTATTGCAAAAAATTAGGACAACACATCAGATTAGGAGAACGGCTGCTTGTAATTTCTTTCAATAGAAGAAGGCATTTCAGTAGTGAAAGCGTTGTATTTTTCCTTTCCACAGGAGGAGTGTCAGAACTACATCCGGGTTTTGCTGATTAGTGGTAGGAAGCTCTTCACCTGTGGAACAAATGCCTTCACCCCCGTCTGCATCACCAGACAGGTTTGTACAAGAGCTTGTATTGAGATATGGTGAAGCAAGGTACCCGCTACATCAGGTTCTCAGTTATGCCATCATGTACAGGCCACTATGATTATTCATTATCAAGATTCATTAAAAGTGGTAATCCAATGGATCCTGTTGTTCTAGTATTTAGTCTCTATTTGTGGTGCGAAGCCCTCACTGCTGTGGTGTTTCTGTACTGCACTTCCCAGAGATCACCTGTCAATAAAACAGTGTAGATGGTGCTGAGACATCTTTCTCCTTGGATTTTCTGTTTATGAAGTTTGAGTGTCTGCACTTGGCGCTCTTCGCTTTGTCTGTTCAGCCATGGTAGCTTTTGCTGCTAATGCTAACTACCCACTTCTTCTTCCACTGTTTATTCCAAACTGGAAACATAAAACATATCGCCTCCTGTGCAGCACAGCATTTTTCCCATTACTATTGTGCTAATCAAGTAACAGTTGTCAGTAACAAAAGAACATGTATCTCCTGTATATGAAAATGTCACAGATTTTATTTAAATTACAATTCCGTGGCCGGTATGAATGGTCTTCGTATGTATAAGGCAGGTTCATGATTTCCAGCAAAGTCATTGATGGGAAGAAAGAAATGTTCATCCAATCACTTTTTTTCCTTTTGAGGTCCATTTGATACAAGAATCCAACTTCAATCACAATAATACTGTCAGTGCTTTGCTTTACAACTCATGAATGAACCAGAAAATGCTTAGAACGGAAGAAGTCCTTCTGGAGGCTGGTGTATGTACTAAATATCCCTCCATTCAGATAGCTGAGTTGACAGGTTTGAATGGATGTGAATGGGATGTTGGAATTGGACATGAAACCAACAAAATATGAAAAAAAAATGCTCAAATGGATGTAGTGGATGTTTTTTCCTCTGCAATAAACCTGAATTATTTGTTTTTGAGGCATAACTTGAAAGAACACTGAAGCACTAAAATCAAAACATAGTCTACCCTCTTTCTTTCTTCTTCCCAGATCGGTAACATCAGTCGGATTGTAGACACAGTGAACGGTGTTGCCCGATGCCCCTATGACCCGCGCCACAACTCCACCGCCATGGTAACAGAGAAGGGCGAGTTGTATGCCGCCACGGTCATCGACTTCTCGGGTCGTGACCCCGTCATCTACCGGAGCCTGGGAAACATGCCGCCACTGCGCTCTGCCCAGTACAACTCCAAATGGCTTAATGGTAAAGACTGCAAAGCAAGAGGCTAATGTCCTCTTACACTATTCAAACTCACCTTTGTATCGCAAATTGTTATCAGCAAAGTACGGTGGCCGACAAGTACAAACGCGCTGCATATACAGACAGGCGCTGCAAATAAAGAAATGCGCTGCATATAAGAAAACAGATGCAAAAGGAAAACGCTGCAAATACAGAAACGCGCTGCATAAACAGAAACTAGCTGCAAATACAGAAACCCGTTTGTACTTGTCGGCCACCGTAGCAAAGACCCTAAAGTCAGTATAGTCAGCTCTGGACCAAAAAGCCCAATCAATAATGAATATAATTAAATTCTTGTAGTTCATTCTTGTAGTTTGTAGTCTTTTTGCATTTTTATTCTTTCTTTTCATAAATATATTGGGTAACGGTGGACATGATAATGGGAAATTTGAAGGAAATATTGAATGTTGCTAGCTTCATCCCACAAATATTGGTGCTGTCCTTCAAGGTTTAACCCTAGTTTAGTCTGATGTGTTGTGGTTACTCTGTCATTACTACCATTGGATGCGATGTCCCCTGCAGTTTTGGTAACAAAGACTTGGAGTTGGAATACATGCCACTAAAATGACAATATGACTTTAATAAACCAAAGTCTTTGTTCCCCAATTTCAGCTGTAAATGGTTCTATGGCAAATAATGTCTTAACAAGATTTGCAGCTATGTTGGGGTGTATTTTAATTTAATGGTTGAAATGAATAGCAGGTTTAATCTTTATGCAGAGGTAATTAATATCAAGTTGAAGCATATGCATACATTCGGGGAGTTAATCTACTTTAGAAAAAAGAATTTCATATTTCAGTGTCTGGCAGTGTTATCTTTTAGAAGACCAGGGCTTACTTTACTACTGTGCTATCATATGTACTATCAAAAGTACCAGAATTGGTTTTAATTTTGTGCAATTAGTAAAGTTTTTATGTCACTTTTATCAGTTAATGGACTTGTTCATTTCATCACTTTTTATATCTACTGTATCTCATTTCTTCTCTCCTCTATTGTTTTCCAGAGCCTCACTTTGTGTCAGTTTATGAGGTGGGTCTCTTTGTCTACTTCTTCCTGAGGGAAAACGCTGTTGAACACGACTGTGGCAAGATGGTGTTCTCCCGCGTGGCCCGGGTCTGTAAGAATGACATCGGCGGACGCTTCCTGTTGGAGGATACCTGGACGACCTTCATGAAAGCCCGACTCAACTGCTCGCGCTCTGGTGAAATCCCTTTTTACTACAATGAGCTGCAGAGCACCTTCTACTTGCCTGAGCAGGACCTGATGTATGGCATCTTCACTACCAATGTGTAAGTGATGTTACTTTCTCAATCTGTCATGACACACATAAATTACCGTATTTTCCGCACTATAGGGCGCACTGGATTATAAGGCGCACTGTCAATGAATGGTCTATTTTCGGACTTTTTTCATATATAAAGCGCACCGGACTATAAGGCGCATTAAGCGAAACAAAACAGATAAGTCAGTCAGTCAAACTTTATTAAAAGCGTTCACATTAACTCTCAACATTGTTCAAACGTTAATTAACGTATTCACAATAACTCCCAACCTTGTTCAGTTGTAACACGTACAATACAACACAGTCTGATACTGCTATATAATGATACCTGATCTGATTCCGATATATAATCCATATATAAGGCGCTCCGGATTATAAGGCGCACTGTCGTTTTTTGAGAAAATTAAAGGTTTTTAAGTGCGCCTTATAGTGCGGAAAATACGGTAGTTGCAATGCTCTGGCCAGCTCTAAATTCACCTCAG
>OMKZ01015885.1:0-22375 GCA_900302535.1 Neoniphon sammara | reverse complement strand
TCTCTAATATAAATAATACCAGTAAATAGATCTGACTCATTTCAAGACAAGTGAAATCAAATTATAAAGTGAAATTCCCACTCCACTGGCACATTTTATTGAAGAAATAAGATTCTTAAACTCAACACTAGATTTGGTAAGGTGGGCATTTCTCAGTGTGATATTAGAGCAAGTGTTGTATTTGCAAAGACAATGAAGTGCAGAATAGTTGAATGCTTACCATCCCCCGTCTCTATTCTTTTGACAGGAACAAAGTTGCTTCCATACAAAAGCACAGCAACTATATTGGCAGCAATTCCATAGGCAAAATTGGTCATATTGGTTGAGTTAAGAAAGGGGAAATCAACTTTTTCCTTCGTACAAGAGATAGCATTTTTCTCACTTGAGGGATCTGGAAGAGTGCACAGAAGTTAAGGCACACCGACTGCCACACACACATACAGAGAGACTGAACATATGAGGTAGATTAGCAACTGCTTTAACGCCCAAATTGCTTTAACTGCTTTAACTCTCTCCCTACAGCCGAGGTCAAAGTTCTCTAATTAGCAAATCGTTTACGCACCTTGTCCAGCTACATTTCCATAGCCAAGGCAGCTCACCATCAATAACATGGCAACATGGTATGTTTGGAACATGTTAAAACGTAACTTTTGTTTTCTGTGAAATAATCGAGAAAGTTAAAAATCGCTGGAAAATGCGGTGCGTCAGCAGAGGCTCGGACTGAAGGTAGTCAGGTGTAACCAATCATCCAATCAGTTAGGATGATGAGTGGTTTGAGTGAAAACAGCATTCAAAGCTCAGACTGTAAACACACTCACCAAAATAAATGAATGAATGAATGGATGAAAGAATAAATAAATAAATAATAACATCCCTGTATTTTTTCTGTAGGGAATTACAGTATGCCTGTCCCACTCTAAAGTGAATTTATAGTAACCTTAATGTACTTTGTAGTAGCCTATTTTATCTCACTGTCGCCTCAGTCCTGTGGTATTCTTATGATATTCCAATATGAACTTAAAGTTTGTGATATTTGCAGCTTTATCCCCGTAAAACTATTTGTGGAATTACTTCACTTTGTGTAAATAAATAAATAAATAAGCAAACAAACAAACCAGTAAACTAACTAACTAATAAAGAAATGCATAGAGTTAAGTTAAGAGATTAAAATAAAAGGAATAGGTCCACAGTGTCCATGCAGTTTTTCACTATATAGTCAAGGAGAGGATTTGATGAATTCATCAAACTGGCCTTGCATGGTGATGAGGTCAGCATTTAATGTGAATATATTCGCAGTCTTTAGGCACACTAGTTCTATATTTAAACACACCAGCTCCATATTCAAGGCTGTCCTCAGTCACGTCAGGATATCCTGCATGGTCTGCTGCGCCAAACCCACACACTTTTACAGGAGGAAATACGCATCTGTTTCCTGCTGTTAAGTGTTTCCTACACCTTGCATCCCACCTGCAACCCCCAATTTCCCCATTGCTGATTCTATTCTATTCTATTCTATTCTATTCTATTATCCACTATTTTATGATTAGTCTACAGAGTCAAACATCCAAAGGCTAATACCGTAGAATTGCCAAGTTGTCTCCTGCCACTCCCCTCTAAACTAAACAACACTGGACTAAAATAAAAAGGCAATATCCTGTCAAATATCCTGCCCATCCTAACTCACTGGAATTGAGAAAATAAACCAGCAGATGTCGCCGGAAAGACGTAGATTTATAGGCTCATGGACTACATTTTCAGTTCTCTTGTTTTCAATATTATCCACTTAAATGTTACAGGGTGCACAGTATTCCTATAAGTGCCCCCCACCCCATTCCACAAGAGCATGCCTTAACGAAAGATCACTGTAATATCCTTATAGCATTATAAAAGTCCTAACTATAACAGTCATATATTTCTACATTCCTATAATATTCCTACACGGAATTGCAGTGTGTCTATATAGTGATCTGATGGTCTCCTATGATGTCGCTACGATAGTTCAAAAATAATCGTACTTTCACAATGGGTTATATTTGTAAGGTATCCTTGAAAATAATAATAGGCTATGAGTTCTTTGTCGTATAGATGAAACTATTAAGTTCACTGAAGAACTGATGAACTTGTTGATATATCAGACATGAAGAAGAGGATGAGAGGGAAAATGATGTACGTTTGGTTATATCACGTGTCTATATTAAAGCCTTGTTGTAATATGTTTTTACTCTATAGGTGTCTCGTTGGAGGCGGAAAATCGTCAGTTCATGCCGCTGAATTCGTGTAGGACTGGTGTTTTTTTCCCCAGCTGATGCATCCATTGGGCAGTTGTCAGCATGCATCCATACGGCCACATATCCACCCTTCCTCCCCTGCCCATGACTTAGTGCTTTTAAGGAAGCCAGTCTTCTGTCGGATTTTTGGCAGTCGTTATTTTGCAGCTACTTGGAAATGACTTTCGGAAGTTGTGTGCGCCTCCTCGGTTTGATTTTGGCGCAAAAAGACGCTCAGTTGACCATGTTAATAACATAAATTCTAATGGGGAAGTCTCTCTTTCACTGGCTATGTTCCCCTTTTCTAAGAGTGGCCAACAGGTTTCGGAGGTGCCCTCCATCAAGAAGGAATTTGATCATTGTGATTGTGTGTATCTTCTACCTATTTTTTGTGGTTTCACAAGTTGGACACTCGCGGCCGCACCTGGACAGAAGGACTGATAAGAACAAATACCGAAAGAGCCACGGATTTTACAATTTGGAGTCAGACTCTGACAACTCGCCGACCGATGCGAATACGGGCTCTGAGGTCCCGACCCGGTCCAACGTGGTGTACATAACGCTTAGGTCTAAGCGTCTCAAACCAGCAAATATCCGGGGCACAGTCAAACCAAAACTGAGGAGAAAAGTGAGAAGGATCAAATCAGATAATACCGCATTTACGCAGAACAAAGCTGGCACTTTGGAGAGGGACGTAGGCCAAAAGCGCACATTTGGATCAGAGACGTCCTGGAGAGAAATCAGAGACATACATCACAGATCCCTGGACATAAACCACAGGTATAATACAGATTCACGATCAGACCCTCAAGTTAGCTCTATCCGAATCTACAGTCAGAAGGCACCGCCATGGTTCAGCACAGAGGACGTCAGCACCATGCGCTTTCTTGCCGATGCCAAAGTTTTGCGCATCAAAGAAGTCTCTCCTGCAGGCTCCCCATCGCAGCTGCTGTTTGAGGGCGAGAGAAATTTTTCACTGACCAACCAAGAAGATATACAACTTAGTAAAATATGCAGGGGACGGTGTGGAATTATCAACAGACCCGTGGACACCAGTGAGGTCTTTGCTTTCCATTTGGACAGGGTGCTGGGACTGAATAGGACCTTACCAGCTGTAGGCAGGAAATTCAGCTTTTTACACGGTAGGTCAGTGCGCACACCGACAAAGAAGAATCCCATTTTATGTGTGTTATCCTTTGTTTTCTGTGGTAATTATTTGACCCGCAGTTGACTACGTTGATTAATAGTTTTGGCAGTGTTCAGTACTTTCCTATATTAAGCTTGTTCAGAACTAAGTGCGTATCCTTTCAAGGAATTTGAAAATGAATGGTAATAATCATCACCAGGCATAAACACATGCCATTAAGGGGAAAAGAGAGAGAGAGAGAGAGAGAGAGAGAGAGAGAGAGAGAGAGAGAGAGAGAGAGAGAGATGCCAGAAAGCAATGTATGACACTTCCTAATTTTATAATTTCCTTGCTCAAAACCATTTTACAACCCTTTTCTACCTACTTAAGATCAAGACTCAAAATCTAAAAAAAATGCCAAGAATGATATCAGCACTTTAACCATGACTAGAGAGGAATGAATTAACAAAACTGTAACTGGACCATAGAACTGATTACAAAAACTTAATATGTTTAAAAAAAAAACTGTCTAAATCTGTTAAGTAAATCTGTTACAGCTGTGTTGCTTTCAGTAGGTTTTGAAGATACAGTCACCCAAAACTAATGAGAAGTACTGATTACATTTTGAAATAAATCCTGCTAAAGGAGATTGTAATCATTTAAGCCCTTGTTTATGTGGTGTGTAAAACTGATAGCCCCTCTATCATTGAACTAACTCCATCTGCCTGTCAGAGAGCTTCTGTGAATTTGTAGCCAACAGGGAAATGTTCTGCACAGATTGGATCACAAGCTTGATTCCCAGCAGTCAGTATTTCCATCAGCAGATATTTGTTCATGAGCAAAAAACACTGAACTTTACCTGCTCATTCAGTTTAAAATGTTGCTCCTAATAAAACTGTCACTCAAGGCTGTAATCAGGACCATCTTAATTGAGTCTAAGAGAATTCCAGGAGGAGGTCTAACCGAGTTTGCGTCAAGACCAGATCCAATCAGGGTCAAGACCAAATTAAGACCAAGACCAGAGCAAACTGAGACCTATTCGAAGACCAAAATAAGCAATAAATAGTGTACATTCCTTTCTAAATGCAAAAATACTGGTTAAGGCAGGTCCGAGTCAAAATAGGCACTGGACCAAGACAAGCACAAGACTTAAGAAAAGTGGAATGGAGACTACGCCCAAGACTGGACTCAGACTGGACTGAGGTACTACAGCTCAGGTGTCAGTCATCTAACATGTGAAGACCCCTATTCAGAGGTTTAAAGGTGCACTTTTATGCAAGGATGTAATTTTATGGTTCTTGTGGGACCAGCTTACTGATAGATTACATGCTTATTCCACATTTTTGTCAGTTGGGTCCTCACTTCAATAAACCCTCAGGAATTTTACATATTGCACCTTTAAATTCACACTACCAATTCACCACACCTTAGGCTGGCTTTACATGGTGCAACTGAAATGCAACTTCAGTTCCATGCAACTTGGAGTTCCAGGCAAACCATCCAATGAAAATTATAAATTCAGCTTGCATCATCATTTGGAATGTTCCGTATGGGTTTGTTGACATGGCAACAGTAAAAGTTTCATTTGCAACCTGCAACTAATTGTGTGGAAGTTGTATTGTGTGAAGCCAGCCTTTGACACTGGCCACCTTTGAGCAGAGGGCATCAGGCTGTATTATAATGAACTCTTTCATTAGGTGAAAATGCTACCATATACTGCCTTGTTGTTTTGTTTATCACCGTAACCAAAATGAACACTCCACTCCATTAACAGCTCCTAGCATCACTGAGAGAAGTGACAGCTGTGGTTGCATAAAGGTTACAGAGTCCCTTACAAATCCCTTGGCTACTCTGGGAGATCTTAGTGTGGAAAGTAAACAAGTAACTCTGCACTTTCTTCTCAACAACTACAGTCAAAGTCCCATTGGGCAAGGCATTTCAGCTCTTAACTGTTTGAGTGGAGCTGCACAATGGTCAACAGCAGAGAAACGTAGTTTTACTGGGCAGGTGTGAATCAGTGAAATTGTATGAATCCTATCAATGTCAAGTAGGGTGCTGCTTAAAAAGACATATATGCTCAGCAAGCTTAAGGTTAAAAAAAGCACAGAGACTGAACAGTTGCTGACAGCCAACCATGTAATCCTTCTATCCTTCCCCATTAGATGGCCGGCCCTGTCCTGTGGTGTCTTGGGATGCATCCCTCTACCCAGAAGGCCTTGTGGCAGGTCGGTCCTCTGTGAAGTTAACATGGGGGGAATACCAGAGATCCCTGAAACAGAGGTGCTGGCATAAAAACATCACACCCAGGCCTGACTCCGACTGCTCCACCATTCATCACTACGAGTGGAGCAAACTAGCTCTGTTTGATTTCTTGTTACAGGTAATTGAGACAATGGAGAAACAGTCTAATTAATATAGATGTAATAATGTAGTTTACTGTGAACAATAAATATTGCACATGTGCAAATGCTATATTCTTCTGGTTGTGGAAAAAAGATGATAGAAACTTTAACTTTTTTTTTTTGTCCTTTGGATTCAGAGTTTACATTTTGAGTGTGATTCATGACTTGTGCCCTTGAAACCTGTTTAAACAGCAGTGAATTTGAAGGATTCATGGGCATCAGTGCAAAAATAAGTACTTTTTACATGTATGTTTTAGCATACATGTGTGTTTTGCAACAACTATATTCTCACACAGCTGGTGTAACTGTAAAACAGGCTAAATATGTTGCAAAATTTTGTTTGTTGGATGAGCAGGAGGTGTTTGGTTTCCTGTGTAGGAGGGCCAGGGCCAGCTGGATCAAATGCTGGCATTGAGATCACATCTCTTGCGAATTCATTAATTCATCCCTTGATCATGAAGGATCAAGCCTAGTACAGTGAGGAATTTGGACATGTTGAAAAGTTGTCACCGGGTTGCCTTTGATTTTACATTTTTAATGGGAAGAGGGCTGATGAGGTGATAGGGATGCAGCTTTGATCACATTTGATCTATCCAAAAGAATTCCATCAAACGGTTCTTGGTTTATTTGCTGATTTAAACACACAAATTGTACAACACTAAAAGAAGATAGAAAAATAAGACATACGTATTGTATATAAAACATTTACTTAATCAGTGATACAAGTAAATTGAGTACAAGAAATGATTGCACAGCTTTGAGAACTCAGTTTTGATTGGCTAAAGAACATTTTCTGAGATCTGTTATTAATGAATAGAAACCACATCACTGTTTCTCATCTCCCACTTCCGATGTAATCACATCATTCTGCAGTAAATAAGATGATGTTGTTGATTAATAATCATATTAAGTAGCAGTAACAACTTGAGTCAAAAGTACATCACTCTGTGCTTACTGCAGACAGTCACGCTGGACCAGTTTTAGACAGAAGCATCCAAAAATTCCAGTCCCTATTGTCATTCTGTTCTCAATACAGCCTCAATCTTTTTTTTTTTTTTCCCCCAGATTTATAACCGTCTGGATCAGAGCTGCTGTGGGTTCAAGCCCCGGCAGGAGGATGTGTGTGTGGAACTAGGCCAACATGCTGAGTGTGGGGACCAGGACCATATAGCCCTGGCAAACATCATCCACAGAGGCCACGACCCCAGGCACCTGGTCTTCACCAACAACAAGGGATTCTTTGACCGCAACGAGGACAACCTGGACTTCAGGCTCCTGAAGGGAATCAAGGAGTAAGTTGGTGTGAGGCGCTGTATGCATACACACACGATACCCTGTATTTGAAAAAAGTGACACCTGCTGCAAACCCTGTTGATGGGTGACTAATGCTGTATGATGAGAGGCTCCAACTGCATCTTTGTTGTGGTTTTGTGCAGTACTACTACTATATAAAGCTGTGAACATGCAAATCATTTTCAGTTGCTTTAATTAGTATTAGATGCTTTAAATTGTAATAGATGAGTTATTACTCTTCAAAATATTAACACGTTTACAGACTGGATCCATGCCATCGACCTTGGTTCTTACTGGCTACAACTAACCAACTAGCATTGCTATAAATCTCTCTCTTATGCATGACAGTCTAACAAAATAAATAAATAAATGCTTAGATATGGTTCAAAAACTAACTAAACACATATGATTGACACAGGAATCTTGGGGACAGGTGTGTACCCCAAAAACACGTTTTCTCTGTTTAGCACCGCCTATCTGGGTTGATATGTCATTTAAGGCTATACATGTGCCCTGAGGTATATTACCCCTTAGATGGCAGCTCTCTGTCCACACCCCAGAGACATTGCCTACATTTCAACCAACCCGTGATCAATAAATCATCATAGGTCATACCACTGGGGAGACATTAGCAGAGAAGCTATGAGCTGGAAAACAGTTGTCCCGAGCCCCCATATAGCTTCATGTGATCATCATTAAAGCTGCAGCCCTTCATCTGGCAGACATAAAAGCAACATAAGACTAAATGCAGCTGATATCAGATCACTATGTGCTACGTTCACTTTTATTTTCTATTTTTTTTTTTTTGCATTATGTACCAGCATTAATAATGCAATATTGATAAGAAAAGTTAACAGAATAAGAGTGATTTTAATTTTCCAGTCATGTGGATGTTTTGATTATTTTTTAGTGGATTTGGAAAGGCTTTCACTCTTCATTTCAGACACATTCCTACCAGATAACACTTCTCAGAGCTGCAGCTGCTTCAGAAATAATCTTATAAAACTTATTAGCTACCGTATGTCCCTGATCAGGGGCTGCCTCCTTCAAAGGATGTGGTCTGCGAAGGCATGGTCTGCCAAGTACCAAAATCTAGGCTTTCTAGCTAGCTAACTGGGTTGGTCTACTGAGAATCCCTTTGTTTCATCGAGGGTCTCTGCACTTATGTAGTCTCATGAAACATCTATTTAATGTTGCTCCAAAGTACACTGATGATCTAAAAATGGATGTAACTGCAGTTTCAAAGCTTTTAATCATTTTAATCACAATTTCCTTATCTTTTAGTTGTGCTAGTTAACTTTGGCTAATGAAAAATATAAGATGAGGCTGCAATTTTATCTTTCATTTTGCTTTTATTCTAAATTTACATGGGTAACATTGTAAACAACGTCTTCACTCTCCCTTTCAACACTTGTTATATAGCTTTCCAAAATGACAACTGCACGAAATGAATTTGGGATGCGGAGGATGGCAAAAGATACACCAGCTGTGCATATCTGAGCCGGATTCAGGGGACACTTTGGATTAGGTCACCTTATCGAGTGACTGTGACGTATTCGGTCTTGAAATGTGACCTTGAAGGAAATAGTCGCTGAGCCTCAATGAGTGGAACTAAAGAAACACATTTTTTTTCTGAGCAAAAGTTAAATTAGTTGAATGGGAAAGAAAAAACTTTGGTCAAAGCATAGATGCCATTCATTCACAACCACAGCATTCACAGTCATTGAAGGTCAGCAGCTAATTAACTTACCCAGAAAGCTACAGGCTCGTATAGGTCCCAACTAGGTTTCCTTAGCATGGCTAGAGTGTATTTTTTTCAGGTTGTACCAAAAGGACCAGGCTTCATAATATATTCAGATTTTAAAAATAGTTCTCACAAAACGGCTTGGGCTTCGTGCTGGCAATGACAACAGCATCTTTTCCGGTAGAGAGCGTTGTAGCATAAATATTTGAGTAAATTACCTCTGATTCTTGCCTTTATTGGTCTTTCACCACAGCTATTTATCACCATTCATTACTGCATGGTTCCCCTACATCACGGTTACCTCTTTAATCTCTGCCTGCCCTCATTAGCAGGCTGCAAATAAATGAACAAAATGAAGCTGCAATGAATTTACGCAATTAAAAAAAAAATTAAATTGCAGTGCCACATTCAATCATGCTTCTATTTTGGGCTTTGGCTTTGGCCTCCCTGACAGAGAACCAGTCAGATTACTTTTGCCCCCAAAGCAGCTCTGCCTCTGACAATTTGTATAAGTTCAACTCCAATCTGTTCGCACCTCTAACTCTCGATCCCCTTTTCCTCCTGTCTCCAGGCTTCCAGAGCAGGCGGTGGCGGTGCTGAGGAGCAGGAGATTGAGGGAGAAGCTCCTCCAGTCTCTGTTTCTAGACCAGACTTACTGGGAGAGCCAGGGCGGCCGGCAGGGCATCGACAAGCTGATCGACGTCATCGAGAGGCGGGCCAAGGTCCTGCTCACCTACATCAATGCCCATGGGATCAAAGTCATCACCATGAACGTGTGACGAGGTTGACAGCAGTAAAGAGATTGAAGAGACTGGCCTGTACCCAGTAGACAAAGGGTTCAGTCCCCACAGCAGCGCCTGTCAAAATATGCTTTAGCAAGACACTGAAACATGGTCTAACAAAATGTAATTTATGCCATTTGGTGGACACTTCCATCCAAAGCACCTTATACCATGAGTGTATACAAGAAAGAGTCCACCCACTGAGCTGCGCAGGGATGATTGACACCTCAGCTAAAGTGAGACAAGAGTAATGTATTTTGATGTTTTACATATTTAAGACTTAATTTAAGAATTTGCCATCAAAATGTCACAGCCTAACAATTTTGAGAATCATTATCACTTGAAATTTATCATTTAATATCTCTAAATAAAAATGTTCCACCTTAGAAAGTATTAATGTCTTCTGGGACTTAAGTTACCTTCTATCCAAGGGATAGAGGGTGACTTGTGCCATGGAGTGCCTCGACTTATGTTTTCATTCCAGCCAAGACTGCACCAGGTGATTTCACTGATTAGCACATCTTCAACCAGAGAGAAGCAACTAATCAGTGAAATCATCTGGTGTAGTGTTGGGTTGGACTGAAAACCTTCTCTGTACTTCCTGGCACATGGTTCCAGGTTTTCAGGACCAAGAGTGCATTATCATACCTGTCCATGCTTTGGTTTTCAAAACAACACTTTTTTTTCTTGCGCTATTTTTATGCAGTGGTGATCATGTTTTGGATAAGAATAATCTTCAACAGTGAATTAAACTGATGTTGTTTTATGAAGTGATGAGGCTGAAATGTTGAGCTGTCAGCCCATAAACCTTTTTGCAAACCTGGTACAGAAGATAGTCTGCAATTTCATTTAATTCTTTTATGTGAACCTAGCTTTGACTTAAGGAAATTTACTTCATCTGTCCCCTTGAAAGGCAAATACACTTTCATTCAGCGTATCATTATGTCTTTCTAATGGCCTTCACAGCAAATGTACTTTGCACTGAGTATGAATGGAATGCACTATACGATTAGTTAACTGCTTCCCCATACCTAAAGTGTGTGACTGGAATTAAGATATTTCTAAAGCTTCTTATAGTAGCTGACAGGCCATGGCACAAATCCACCAGACTTTGGTCCGGCTGCAGTCGAGTTATCTTAGAACAAGAGGAAAAACCTGCCAATGCATGGAGTTAATTTCATTTGTTTTGACTTGATTTGAAATGAGTCAGATTTGTCTATCCTCCAATATGCATTGGAGACAAATGGAATTATATCGACCAACTGGCATTTTTTTACTTGCTTTACGAAAAATGACCTTTTAAGATTCAATACTAGATTAAATTACTTATTAACATGAAAAGGTTTTCGAGAGTATGGAAAACTGTTGTGAGACAGTTTTTTGGATGAGAAGTTGTTAAATATCATTCTACTCTGCTTTACAACGACAGGCTCTCTGCTTGGACTTCAGTTGCAAAACTCCTTTACAGTAACCACTTTCAATGTATTTATTTATTTTTGTACTTTTTTAAAATTTTGTCAGATGTTTGAGCATCAGATGGCAAATAAACGCACTTCTTTTTCAAATGTCACACCTTTGACCAGTACAATCATTTTCAAGGTAAACGTGTACTAGCATCAAGCTTAGGTTAAATAGTTGCATGTAAGTTTTAGCACTTATTTTACTCAAGCATCAAGCAAGTTGTCAGTCACAAAAAATATGCTAATTTCATTGCAATTATTCTCCTGGGCATGATTCGCTAAAATTTCAGGTATTCATTGTTTTTTATGGAAAATCCCCTCCATCAATCATCTATGTAGTCTAAAACAAACCATAAAAAATATTGACAGGTCCTGTTTTCCCCAGCTCTGCTCAGTATCAGCAAAAGCATGGTCAGAAATAGTGTGTGGCTCTGAAATCTGAGCCAAAGCATGCTATCTTCTTTGCATGCTGTCATAAACAGTGTGCTATGGGCTCTGAGAGTTGGAGTCTACAGGGCTTTGTGGGTTATTTTCTCGTGTCGGTGCCGGGCATTCGCTCGGCTGTTGTTTTAACCCCTCTGCACCCGCATTAGCACGTCAGTGGGGAACTGTGCCCTTGTGTGTGTTTATGTTGGGAAGGCCCCTCTGGTTCCCAGAGAGCTGTGCAGGGGACCCTAGACTGTTCATACACATAGGCCTGTGTGTATGAATATTCACACACACACACACACACACACACACACACACAAGCATGCACATAAGCAAATACAGACTTGAAACCAGTAATTTGTGCATGTGTGCATGTAGCAATATATGTATGCATACATATACATGCAGTACATGCTACATGCATACATATATGGTACTTGCACTACATACATAAACACACAGGCACACACACACACACACACACACACACACACACACAAACATTCACACACATCTGAACAGGGCCCACACCTTCCCTGTTGGTTTTCCCCTTTCCCCACTTCCAGTCATTCAGTGAAATTAGACCTGTGTTAAGTCAGTGTGCACAGTTCTGTGCAGGTCATGTGTTGCCCTCCAAACTAACAAACATGCCTTCACAGGCAGCTAGTAGTCAGTCAACAGGCAAAGACAGGGTCATGTATTATTTTTTGCTTTCAGGCATGAAAGACATTATTGTACCATACTATAAATCCATTTTTGGATAAAATGCTACCTGATATCCATTGCTCAGTAATGAAAGGGGCCACACGCAATAATCACAAACTCTGAAATGTCATGCTTCCATTTTCAGTAAGTTAAGTGTCGATTGAAAGTTTAGAATTTATGATTATGTTATGATTCAGTTCCACTTCCATGTCAACAAAGTAGGTAACATTTTCTCACATTTTGGGAAGAAACCTTTCATATGTTACAGTACGAACTGTGTATGATTCTGCAGTTCACACCCAGTTCTGCCTCTGTCTCTGTGTCGGTCTATCTGCTTACAGAGAGAGAAAGAAACAAACAGACAGAGAAGAGCAGCACCTCATGCCAATTCCATGAGTCAGGACAGGAAAAAGGGGAAGTAACTGCAGTTTAACCTTAGGCATTGTGGCATAATTAATTTTTTGCAACCTGCAATGGGCCTGCCAGTTTCGAAGCCAGTTACCCTCAAAGGGGAAATTGACATGCTGTATTACAACAATTATACTAATAATACTAATACTAATAACAAATAAACTAATAATTCTGCATGGTGCAAAGACACAATAACTCTTTTGTCTCTTTATTAATTCAATGCTGTATGCTGTGCACTGAGTTGTCAGAGCCCGATTGTCCATGAACAGATCAGCCTGTGTGTGGTTGTGTGTTTCTGTGTCTGTGTGTTATGCTGTGGGATCAGTGCAGTGATAAAGAACTTCCTAGTTCTTGTTTGTTCCTGCATTAGGATGCAGAAAAGCCTTTTTCAGCTGGCAGAATTTCAGAATAATTTTGCGCATTATAAAGTGGAATCATCATAATTACCATCCTCATGATATGTACATTTTACAGGACTTTTCCGAGCTGTAAAATAAAAGGGACAGAATAAACCAAAAGTTAAGCTATAATTCAGGGAATACTTGCTCTGCTGACTCCATTAAAGGGATAGTGTGGGCTCTTACCCATACTGGTACTTGCTAGTCAGTAAGAGTGAAACAGATCCTGCAAGTTTGACTTGTAAACTCCTTCCCTGATGTGAGAACTGGGAGTGATTATCTCTAAAATGAATGAAGTGGATCTGGCCCAGCAAACAACGTGATTTCAAGTGGTGACCCAAAACTGAAAAAATGCCCTTTTGCTTGCTAACAAACTACTTAGCTTCTGTATCACTGTGTAACAGCTTCATCTACCAGGTGTGTAAACACATAAAGTGCTGAGGAGAGCTGTTGCATAGTAAAGCTGGAAGGCTGGAAAAGAGCACTGATAATGAATCCCAAACCCCCAAAAAGTTTAGCCCCCCCACCATTTTCAAATTTGTAACTTCCTAAAAGACAGTGGATTCTGACAGTGGATTCTCAATCTTTTCTGAACAAAACAGATATTATTTTGCTTCCCTGATATTTATAGCCGTCCAGAACTACTGCAGCTATGTGTGTGTCTCTACATGTTGCTTCATGTCAGAGATGATAATGGCTTTTGCTATATTTGTCTGTCTGTCTGTCTGCCTCTATCCCTCTATCTTGTATTGCCTCTTCCTCTTGCCCTACCTTAAGTTCAGAGCTGTCATTATAAATTTATTTTTCTTTCAATGAGAAAAGGGAGTGGATTTTGGATATGAGATGAAGCTGACATGGTTAATTTCTGCTCTGCATGCCTCCAGCTGGCTGTCGACTCGTCAGACTCCAAACAGCATCCAAACAGAGGAGCTCTTTATTCTCTCCTCTTCAGCTCAGCCCTGATAATCACCCTGGTTTACCATGATGTCACTTTTCCCATTCGCCACTTTCCAGACTTTGCCAGTGACCCACACTGAACTCAGGAGAGGAGAGGAGAGGAGAGGAAATGTGCCCATGAAATACATTTTAACACCTATTCAGTTTAGTTGTTATTACCACCAAGGAGATAATGTCATTGTGTCTGTCTGTCTGTCATCAAGATATCTCAAAAAGTTCTGAACGCATTTACATGAAACTATGTACAATGGTTGGTCCTGTGCCAAGTAAATTTCATGCCAATCAGCCTAAAGATACAACAGGGATGAAGCTGCTACTCTGCATTTCTCCAGAGTAGAAATTAGTTTTACTTTTCTGACTGATTCACATATGGCTATCCAGTCAGTGTATGTTTAGTGTGTATGTGTTTACCTTATCAACCAGTGAGACTCAAAATTAAACACATCAGTGTGTTTCTATGGGGACACTGGATAAATGAATTTCATGTCCCACTTCTTGAGAAGCGGCAAAAACACGGGGCGTAACACGAATGTCATGGAACTGGTCGCTTCACCAAACCTTGCAGCGCACCACCTGTTCAGGCTTTAAGGTGAATTCTTTTTGTCCAATCTGTTCAGTTTGTATAACAAAAGTATTAAGAGAAGGACAATCACTACAACTCCACTTGACGGACATTGTGGGTGGCTAACCACTTAGCCATTAGCGTAACTGTTTTTAAAAAAAAATATACCAATCGTGTTCAGGTTCTGAACAATGTGTGAGAAATTTTCTTATTTCATACACAAACGTCATGAATTATTTTGAGGGAATTAGGAAAAGTGCATTTATTTCTCCTATAGATAATCTATTTTTGATCCGTCTTGAACAGTCTTGAACATGCTAACAAATCAGAAACAAATGAGGACATGACTTCTGAGGCCTATATAATCAGCCAAATAAGGTGAATCTAGCATGTCTCAAGTTTCAATGTTCAAGGTAACTTCATTGTCCCCGAGGGGCAATTTGGTTCACAGCCAGCAGTAAAGAAGAACAGATATCAGACAACAACAAATACATACATCAACAAGTATCACACATATTATAGTTACAAGGTTGCATTTACAAGACTGATGACAGCAGGAATAAATTACCTTTTTAACCTGTTTGTTCTGCATCGCGGCAGATTATATCTGCAGCCTGACGGTAGCAGCATGAATTCACCCCACAAGGGATGGCTCAGATCAGCCAAGACTGATTTTGCTTTCTTTAGGGACCTGACCTTGGATAGGTCAAGGAGGTCATTCAAGGGTGTACCAGCAATTTTACCACACACCTTCACAATACCTTGCGGGCGATTTTTCTGCTTAACAGAAAGTGACTCGCGCCAGCAGATAAAGGAGAAGGATGAGCCGTTCTTCTCTATTGCAGCCCCTCTTTGTGATTTAGACCGATAAGACAGGTGCATTTTTACATCAAAATCTTTCCCAGTGCAGCTTCACTATCCCATTACAGCACACAGGTCATGCTGTTTTCTGAAAGGCCTTGATAATTCTTCGACCATGCAGAGTCTTGGAAGCAGCTGGAATGTTGCACCGCCTTTCGATGCCAAGACTCTCCAGAAGTGTTTGAACAATATCGCACCTGGGTGGCAGACTGACAGACAGCTCCACAAGTGGATTACACCGAAAGATAAAGAGAAGCTCTGAAATGATTCTCTTTTGTCTCCCTCGTGATAAGGGCTGCCAGACACAACAAAATGTCCTGCCACGTTGGCTCTAACATTGTCGGAGTAAGTTCCCTTTGGGCTGATAAGGAGAAATTTTTAGGGAGAAACTGAAAGAATGTCAACATGTGTCACAGATGGAGTCGTGTTAAAGCTTGTTTGTTACACTGCTCTTTGAAATACTGAACAGCTACACAATTGGGCCTTTTGTGATTTATGTAAGTAATGAGAGCACACAATGAATAACAGCCTTTTTTTGAAGACTTTGGCTGAAAATATGACTTCTGCATGTACAAACATCTTCGGCAGGCCGGGCATGTTGCCAGGTTCCTTTTGGTTTCATCCTCCCTTTGTCAAAAAGAATCAGTCTGAGCGGATTTAAGTCAGCTGTCCTGACTCAAAATATCTCATCCGAGCAAATCTCACCTCTCTCCCCTTTAATGTTTCACTGTCACGCTGCTTGTCAATCAAAAAGACATTCTCATAACTTGCCCTTCTTTTGCTTTGAATTGTTCTCATTTTTCTTTTTGGACGAAACTACCAAAACAAATTTGTACTTTTCCTCCATGGCTTTCGTTTCTTTATCTAGCACTTTTCCATTTAACATGATCCTTGCAGAAGCACAGGGGGATTAGTTACAGCTGTTGTTAGGGCTTTGTGGTGTTGACCTTTGCCCTCTTTACTGTCAGTTGTTTGTAATGTTGGGTTATCTAGGAATTTAATCTTATCCCACTAGTGGGAAGCTATTGTTGGGGTCTTTGGAAAAGAGTTAATGTCTAAAAAGTGGTGTAAATGCCATCAATAAATTTAGAATAAGTTCCATTCATAAATGATCCAGCTTCAAAGTTCAACTGTAACTTGGTGTATCTCTCTAGCTGCTATGAAAGAAATCCACTCAAGCAGAAGGTCGATGCTCTCTGTCAGGTAAGAATGCAATGAAATGAAATAGTTTTTGCCAGAGGCGCCGGACGCACACTCACAGTCAATAATCGTTCAAAGGCGATTTAATGAAAGCACCGAGACGCAAAACACACAGCCGGAGAACCTCTCATACATAACAAACTCAGATTTCATGCAAAGGACTTTGATCAAAAAACTCAGGTTGGTAACGTATATCTCATGAGCAGCAGCTCACACACACACACACACACACACACACACACACACAACCGGTGCACTTTGTAGTAAGAAAGCGAACAGCTTCAGGCTCATCTAATGCTGACAAAAAGGAAGGCGAGAGAGCAGCCCCCTCCAGTCCAGTGAAGTGTATCTTTGATCACATCCAAGAGCTCAGTGATTGGCTCTCTGCAGCTTTATGGATAGATTATTCCTCCACATCAAAGCCTTCGGTTCCCCATTTATATATATTTTTTTCTTTTTCTTTGAGATATACTATTGATCCCAGAGGGGGGATTCATCTTCTCGCCTGCTTTCTCCACAGGGAGGTCAGAGACAAGCTCAGCAGCAGAATGTTTCCCCTGGAGCTGGTAGTGATTCAATGTCTTGCTCAAGGACACCAGGACACTTTAGGTAATGAGGGATCAAGTTCATGTCTTTCACTAGCATGAACAACTCTCTGACCACCAGTCTACCCTGCTGGAGTGTCATTATTTTATAACCGTAGTGGGAGGAATCGCTCATGCACGCCAAAGCTTGACAACAAATTGCTCTGCAAGCATTTTCTTTCTTTTCTCTTGTCACTCTAAAAAAACAAAATGCATTTTTCCTCACGATGCAGACAAGTTGACATGTTGGCTGTCAGTATGTCTCTGCGGCACATCAAAGCAAGTCCAACTCATGAATGTATATTGTACTTGTTGAATAAATTCATTTTGAATCTGACACAGATTTTCATCCAAAGTTTTATTGTTAAAAGCGTGGAAAAGCCCGTGAAACAGGCTTTAGACCTTGGGACACTGAAACTCTCATTGAAACTCATACTAATGCAGTTATTTTAGAGTTAGCATCTCCTTGAGGCAAGGTCAATCATTGCTCTTTGTAAATGTTAAGGGAAATGTTAGGGGAAAGTGGGAGACATTAGGGCTTTAAATGAAGGATTAATTAAAAAAAGAACCATTAAATTAATAAAATGATGTGAAAATAAAATAAAACTTTACTTCAGGTTTTACAGTCTGTTTTTATGTAGCTGTGGTCAAGGAGGATCCTCCATCAAATCTCTTAATGTCTCACCCTAACATAGACATCTAACGCAGTGAAGCCAGATTAATGGGATGAGTGCACACACTAAAAAAGGGGCAAGGCATCTCCATGCACTGGCATCTCAAACATCTGCTCCAGGAGATATATGGGGCAATCAAACAGTTGTGGGCTGAATATGTCACATTCTATATTTAGACATCTTGTGATGGGGGAGGCGGGGCATGTGGAGCGCACAGTAGACTCTGAATGAGACCATTAAGGATCACTGCTCATATGATTCAGGAGGCTCGCTGCCAACCTATCACATGAGGAGTTTTCTTTTTTTTTTTTAATCTTTATTAAACCACGTGGTCCCATTAAGACTGACGATGCCTTATTCAAGATAGGCCTAGAACAGACCACATCATGACATACGTGACAGTGGAAGCCATTCAAACCTGCAACCTAGAAAATTACATACTGAATGAGGTTAAGTGTACGTCAAAATTTGCTCAAAAGCCAAAAACTCAATAGTAGACTGGCAGGATTAGGGGCCAAACCTAAATACATCTTAGCTAAACCAAATACAGACAGCTTCTTATTAAGTCGGTTCCTGTTTATGACAAACTATTCTGTTAATATGAAGCAAAAGTTAGAGAGAAGCCTGTAATATGGTGACGGTAACATTTAAGGAATCTACTTGGCAGCATTTTGTGAGCATGTGAGGTTTGCTTTTCTGAAATATCTGCAATTGGCAGACCTTCATCCTAAACCAAAATTACAGGTCACAGGAGTTAAGTGAACCTCTTCAAACTCTCAACAGCCCTTTTTTCAGTCATAAATTCATGTCCATTCACTATTGCATGGCCTCAGTCAGAAATGCAGAATAGCATAACGGACATTCATATGACATTTATATGAAAAGTTGCAGGTTATTATGTTAAGGTATGCATTTCCGTGACTGCAGCTGACTCCTTGTCCTACTGATGTTTTTTTGTTTTCACCCACTAACCTCCAAGAGAGGGGCTAAATCGTAAAGTTCATCCTCCCGTGCTAGTCTTTATGATGGAGGTGCTATTTTAGCAAAGCACTGCATAAATGCAAGGCCATGCGCATGAAGTGAGCATTTGGGAGCCTTGGCCTTGGCCAGACTGTAGCTCTCTTTAGAACTGAAAAGGCCATAAATCAAAACTTGCCAGACGCTATTAGTGTCTTGCAAATTGCTTTATGACGATGGCTGGACTGCTTTAAAAGGAAGTGCCACTGAAGTAGGAATATTACGTTTTAATAATGTCATGTGAGGGAGATACAATGGAGCTCGTAATGAAAGAGGCCTGGAAGAGAAAAATAACCTAAAGATACAAAGAGTGATGAGGAGCCATTCTTTCACTCTTGAGGCTGATTTCAAAGACGTGCATTAAGCCTATAGACTGAGAGCGAGAGATAAAATCTATTCTGAGGACACTGTGGCTTTGAACCTTTCAGTGCATTCACTGCTCTTCGATTTAAGCGTGTTCTACTGTCGGACTCTTTGTAAGTTGTCCTGCATAAGAGCTCATTAGAAGTCCACTGGGAAGAACTTTTAGACTGCCGCAGGCTGGATCTGTATCTGTGAAACTGGCCTAATCTTCAGCTTCATCATGAAATGTCACAGTTTCTCTCTGAAATTAGGGAAGGTATTTAAGATAACAATGGAGCAATTGTTGTCTTTGGTTACTTTACGTGTTGAAACCTATTTGGGCTTTCCAAACACTATAATGGTAAAGTGTTTTTTTTTTTTTTTATCTCCATTTTGACAAGTCATTTAGGCTCATATTGATCTTAAAATGATCTTAAAATAACAGTGGAATGAGATAATCTATCTTGTTTTCAATGCTAATCAACTTGTTCACACAATTTTCTTGAATTAAATATAATTTCTTCATACTAGCTGGCTGGTCTGCCTTATTCTGTCTTGTTTCAACATATATACTTATCCTGAAACAAGTGAAACTGTATTGGAAACCAGGGGGATTATCTCATCCTACAGGCAGATTTTTTCGCTTGTTTTAAGAAAAAACATATTTTAAGGCCTCATATGAGACTAAATTACTTGTTAAAGTGGAGATTTATGCAGTGCATTCTTAATACAACAGCCATATGTGCAAACCTGGTGCTGACAATAGTTCAGTCTGCAAAATAAATGTTTCTTTTAGAAGCCTAGATTCTTCCTTGTAAAAACTAAATTTGCATTTTTGCTGTCAACAGTTGATGTAATGCCTGTATATGGGCAGAGCCTCACACAGCAGAGCAATGTTTTTAAACTATGACAGAATAAATTTCCATCAGCTTGTTTGGCTTCCTATCTAATGGATATCCATCCACTTCAGTCGAGTCAGTGTGCCCTCCTTATAGGAGGCTTCACCTCTTCAGCCTGTATGTGGAAGCAGGAGGAAAGAATGTGGCACCACCGTGGCTGTGGCAACACTCCAAACAAAATCTTCCATGGTGAATGTTACCTATTCCTGTAGGAATCCAAACAGGAACGGCCTGGCCTGGGCTGAGTGGGCACACAAAGCCAGCCAAGAGGAAATGACTGAGACCAGCCTCGGGGTGCGGTGGGGTGGGGTGTCCTGGGCATGCCTCCTCTCTGGCCTCACTGGTGACACAGGCCAAGAAAACATGACCGGCAGGATCTTTAGTTTTTCCTGTTTCAGAAACTGCTGTTTTGGCTCAAACAAACACTAGCTACTGGAAACCTAATGAAAACACAGGCGAAAACACAGTGTTTTCATCTCTTTTAAGGTTGTTTGTAGTCTGTTTGTAGCCTGTTCCTTTCAGTTGTTAGTTTATTTAAAGCTGGGACATTTAAAGGAATAGTCCACAACTATTTCATATATAAATGTAATGCTTTCATTTGATATCATGCAGTAGTGATTCAGCCTCTACCCAATTCATGAAATCTTCTACATTTCCTGTTGTAAACACTCTGTGTGAGGCTGGTCTCCCCTGGAAAATCTCCTCTGGCGCACAAGAAGTGATGCATTTTACTTTTACAGCAGCAGCAGCAGCAGCAGCAGCAGCAGCAGCAGCAGCAGCGACTGTAGTTGGTTTGGAATAAATAAGGGAAGAACTGGGTAGTTTGTTAGTGCAGTGATGGTCACTGTGGTTGAACAAAGAAAAGAGCACTACCTACAGAAACTCAAATTTTACCATACAAATTACCGTACAATTACTAAAAAATTACTTTACCGTAAATTACTTTACCATACAACAAAACAAAACAAAAAAAAGGCTAACAGTAGTAAAAAAAAACACAGTGGTGACTGCTAAGTACCTAAGTCATCACACAAATTAAAAGGAAAAGAAGAAAACAAGAAAAAATAAAATAAAGATATCACAGATTAGCATGTTAGATTTGATGCCTTTGAAGAAATGAAAATAAGTTTGGATCTACAAAATAGGAGCACCCCAATTTTCTTTGATGCAACTATTGATCGAGTGGTAGATGTAAAATATCCACTCCCATACTGAAGACAGTGGCTGTGGAGCTTAAATTATCCTCCAACCACATGAGACTTATCAATACATGCCTCTAATGTTGCTGCATACCACTGGACCTCAAGACGTAAATAAGCTCAGCCCTCATATGTGACAGTGTAATGCGATCCTCTCCAGTGACTCGTTACAGAAATATCTCTCTGGACACTGCACAAACTCACAGAAGCTGCTTCAGTAGCTGCATGGGTTAATTAAGAAGATGAACTTGGTGGCATCATCAGACTGAATGCCGTGAAACACCAATGAAAATGATGAAGGGTGATCTTTAAAGAGTTACTCTGCTTCCCTCTAGTGGTGTCATGGGTGAAATGGCACTCTTTTCTAGGAGCACTCTGAGGCAAAGAGGCTGTGTTCAGGATGATAAGGGACAAGATAAGCCCACTGAAATAAGATAAGATTAAATTTAAATAATCCCCATGGGAAACTAGGGCGCTACATACAGTAAAAGGTAACACTGATAGTTAAGCCTCTTCACGGTTCAGTTTGTGCTGTTTAGGCCACGGTTTGGTTTGTCACGGTTTGGCCTGAAAAAGTGGAACTGACTCTCAAATTCTTTCTTTTTGATTTAAACACACGAACAATTCCACACAAAAAGCTGAATGGGCTTTTGGAAATTTTCTGTAAAGACTTTGCATTACATTGTACCAAACTGTCACCCCTAACAGGAATAAATGTAGAGCAAGTGAGGCTTATGTGTACATACTCACTAGTAGTTGACAGTTCAACACTAGACATACTAAGTACAAATGTAAGGATAAGAGTAGGATAAAAGCTCATAGCAGAAGAAGTAGTAGTGGAACATACTGGGACAAAAATGAAAGCAGTATAAAATAAGTGAAAACAACATTAAATATAAACAATACATTGTGAGAATATGAAGATAAAAAAGATGAATATTTATTTAATTATTTATTCATTATTTATTTGTACATGTCATATTTGTTGATGTGCATCACATACTGGGGATGCAGGCTCTACAGTAGGTCTGCAAGATACTTTTTCTTTGGTTTCCTTGGTTTA
>OMKZ01015884.1:5905-35194 GCA_900302535.1 Neoniphon sammara | reverse complement strand
CCCACCAAAAAAAAAAAAAAAACTCTCAGCAGAATACTGGAGATTCTTCTTGATGTTTTGCAGCATAACAAACAATTTTATCCATCATTCTTCTTTTATTTAGGCTGAGGGACCGAGTAACAGTAAAAACAGGCCCACGTCACATTGTGCGTGAGACAGAGGGCGGCACTTTTGAAATGATCATCAAGTCGGCAGTGAGATCAGACTCTGGGATTTACACCTGTAAGATCATTAATGAGTACGGCACAAAGCAGTGCGAAGGAAAGCTGGAAGTGAAAGGTACGCTTCCTCAGATGCACCACTGTGTCCTGTCTCTCACACTTGTATAGTGATACAAAATTAGAGAAGACAAATTCACATTCAAATAAAATTTTTCAGTGGATAGTAGAACTGTTATTGGATCTGTTTTTGTTGTTTTTAGTTTTTTTTTAGGTTTGCTATTTGCTACATCAAACAGTTCCTCTCAAACTACCCTTTACCCTTGATTAGTCAACATATTCTTATCTCTGATACCATACCTCCAAGCAAATTAAAAACTCATTGTGATTAGTGACTAGTTCACAACACTGCAGTCTGGGTATAACATAACGAGGGTCCTCACGAATTTTCCTTGAACTACACCCAGCGCTACCAGTTGAGCCAGGCCTGGCTGTCATTCGTCCGGTCAAGGACATCACAGCCAAGGCTGGAGAGACGGTTTTGTTTGAGTGTCACGTCATCGGACCAAAGGACACTGATGTGGATTGGCTGGCAGACGGGAAACTGATACAACCGGCATTGCTCAACTGTAAGATGCACTTTGATGGAAGGAAGTGCCGGCTGCTGCTCAACTCCGTGCATGAGGATGACAGCGGGACGTATATGTGCAAGCTAAGCACAGCTAAAGGTATGACAAGCATTGTACACAAAACTAATTTATTATGAATTTAGTGGTCAAATCAAAACCTCAGGATGTGAAATGTTGAATGAAAATGGAATAACTTTTATTTGTTTATTTGTCCGCCCATCTTTTCTTCTATCAATCTTAATTTTTGTGCTTTAGAGGAAGTAACATCATGTGCCAAGCTCAAAGTCATCCCCTCTGTTGAACCTCTCTTCACCCGCAAGCTGGACGTCCTGGAAGTGATAGAAGGGCGTAACGCTCGCTTTGACTGCAAAGTCAGTGGAATGCCCCCTCCCCGAGTCACCTGGAGCCACTTTGGTAGGTTTATAGTGGTTTTTGGTTTTGTTAGAATCTCCATTCGCTGACACAGAAGTCTTACCTCATGCTAGGTTCTCAGGTCCAGAAAGCACAAAACAGCACAAAACATACACTGCACACAAAATATGCACACAACCGAAATAAAGTAAATAAAGTTTTCCCAAAGTAGAGGTGCTCATAGAGCTCTATTCACCTGGAGACTGAGAATGTGACTTATTCTATGAGCTGTTCAGCATCAAACATCAACTTAAAACAAATTATATGCTACCAATGCGTAACTGTTCCCCCTTTAAGGTATGATGTTAACATTCTTTTCAGAGCTCAAAAACATGAACAGGAAACCACTATAGTGCAAAAAATTCATTTATTATAGTCTTCAGATCCACATACTTGTTAGCGTTTCACAGGCTTGTAGACATTTTGGGTTTGTTTTCTTTCTGTAGTACATTTATTCGTGGACCACAGACAATATTATTACTGTGAATTTGTTTGGAATTGTTTTGGTGATTGGCCTCATTTATTAGATCCTTGAATTACATGCAATTGTTTTTGGTGATGGGCTCTGCTTATCAGTACCTTATATTATCATGCATTTGGTTTGATTAGTGATAATATTGTGTCTACTTGCAAGATTTGTTCCCTCATAGCAGTACATTGAGGGGTCCAGTGGTGAGAGTATTATATTTGTTTGTGAGAACTTTAGTGATTGTTTTTGTCTTGTATCCCTGCCTTCCTCTCACCTTAGGTGAAAGACCACACCCTCACCACACCTGCCCATGATTTTGCAATGTATGATGGGAAGCTCCCTTTTTCCTATATATTGAACAGGATTTCACTTGCATACTAGAGCTGCCTGAAGAAGAGTAGATACTTGAAATGCAAGTGGTTTGCATGTTTTTAACCTTTGTTTTGTGTCTACAAGCCTGTGAAACGCTAACAAGTATGCGGATTTAAAGGCTGTAATAAATGAATTTTTTGCACTATAGTGGTTTCCCATTCATGTTTTTGAACTCTGTACTGTTGCTGTTTTGAGAACCCTATTTTCCAGCATTCTTTTCAGGCCAGACATACAGGCATACGTTGCTGGTTCAGTTCTCAGGTTTCCCTATCTGCACTGATTTAGACATACTTAGGGGACTCTCTCACCACAGGCCTTCGTGCTCAATTCCAAATTATACTCATATATGATTTTTGGGATGACTGCTATATCTATTCTGGGTGTAACCAATATCCAATTTCAAAGTGAACTGACAGTGAGTAGTAGTAGTATAAAACTGTATTCTCCCTCATGAGGAAATTGGCTTCGCAGCATCAACATACATCCAAACATAAGACACTGCAGATATGCTGCTGGCTGCAAAGACAGGTGCACAGAGTAACAATGAGAAAAGACATTGCATATGTTTTTGTATCTAGACCCCTCCCACTTGCTTCAAACACATTTCAGTTACAGAATCCAACTTTGAGTTTTGATTAAATTGAGATGTCTCCCAATTCAATCAAAACTGTCTGCTTTGTTTTCCTTCCATTGTTGTGTCTTGTTATCCTCCACGCTAACACAGGTTTAGCCAAGCTAGTGGGCGCCACAATTACAACAGCTGTCTCAGGTTCATAATGCAAAGGTTTCTTATTGTCATTTAAATGCTGACAGATTCCCATTTTAATCATTCAAATTTAAGTAACAAGTAGTTTACATCCCTTTGGAACCACTTTATGTTTTTCACTATGAATACTATGGTCCCTTTGATTCCTTATTTGCTTTTATTTCTCTTACCTTTTTTTTTTTTTTTTGGTTTTGATTTGATTATTTTCTCTTTCTGCAGACCACCCACTGACAGAAAGTGAGGATATTCGAATTCTTCAGGAGGGAGGTCGCCACTCTCTGATCATTTCTCATGTGACCAATGAAGAGGAGGGCTTCTACACAGTAACAGCCTGCAACAGTCACGGTCAGGCAGAGAGCTCAGCCGAGCTCTATGTGCAGGAACCACGGCCAGCCATCTCCTCACAAATGTAGGAACATATGATGCTTGTCAGTTATGCAAGTCAGTGTGCCAGAGTAAGGATGTTTTTGGATAGGGCTTTTGACTGTTCATCACCTGTAATGATAGTGATGTATCACCATCTAAATCCATTAAGTTAGAATCTGGGACCTTTTTCCAGTAATAAGTAGTTACCAAGGTTAGAGATGCTCTGCGTAGATTGATATTGGAATTTTTGACCAAATAGAATGAACATGGGCTTGGTAGCCAAGTGCAATAGTTAGGTAGCTTACTTGCCACCCCAATGGGCAAACATTGACAATCATTTTTGACCAACCTGACTGATATGATGGGATATGTTATTGCTTCATTTCATTACAAATGTTACAGTCACTGAAAGTCAAATTACCTGGTCAAAGGTTGCTGTTTTCACAAGGTTGGGAACCATTTATTTGTGAGCTAACAGCACGCGAGCAACACTGACCGCTAATCTGCTACTCCTTCTTTGCTGCAGTCTGAACTTCAAATGTGACAGGAGACAAAGTGGGGAAAATGTTTACTGTCATATTTTTAACATCTTTGCTGACAGTGAATTACATGCTGAATTACAACAGAAACATTGAGATATTCACCATTTGAAAACATACTCCTGTAAAATTATTGACAACATAAAATTAAAACAAATTATGGCTTTTTAAAGGATGTTCGCAAAACTGTATCACTCTCACAACATTTTATGTTTTTGAGACACTGAATGGTGATCTTTAAGTAAAGTTGTTTTTCTAAATACGCATGTAACCTTTTAGAAATGAACTCTTCATTTTTTCCAGTTCTCCATGTTTCTCATCTATGTGCCATGGCTTTCTCCAACCTTCCCTCCCTCCATTCCCCCCATCTACTATTTCCATTCCCTAGGGCGAAGTTGGAGAAGATGCCATCTATCCCAGAAGAGCCAGAGGTCCCAGAGAACGAGGTGGAGCGTTTCACCATGCCTGACTTCATCAAACCCCTCTACGACCTGGATGTGGTTGAGGGAAAGGAGGCTGTGCTCAAATGCAAGGTAGCCGGGTTACCTTACCCCACCATCGTCTGGTTCCACAACGGCAAGAGGATTGACAGTACTGAGGACAGGAAGATGACACAATGTAAGTGGGTCTTAATGCATTACCATTCTCACAATATTCAGGCCTATTTGAAGTGTTCAGGCAATGTTTTTATTTTATTCTTCTAAACTGACATTTATATTCAAACATACATTAAAACATCTGCTTTAATCATATCAATTAAACATATTCTGCCTAAGTCCTCTGGCAACAAGCTCAGGTGCACTTTGCATTCAGTCATATTTCAGCCTAGATAAAGCTTTTCTACTATGCAAATTTATCGTATGGGCTTGTGAGTATGGCATGACATTAATGTGTAATTAATGTGTAGTTAGAGGTTCACTCTACTTCACATCCTTTCACCATCACTTGTTTATCCGCAGTTCGGGATGTCCACAGCCTGGTGATCCGCACTGTGTGTCACGCTCATGGTGGAGTCTACAAGAGTGTCATCTCAAACAAAGTAGGCAAGGCAACCTGCTATGCCCATCTCTATGTCACAGGTGATTTTCATTACTTTGCATGCATTTCAACAAAATTCCTGGTAACCTAGGATATTAAAAAATAAAAACTTTTTTGTTTTTATAAAGAATTCTGTAAAGATATTGCTTTTGAAGTGCAAATTTTTCCAAATGTGCATATGCTCATAATTTAAATAATATAGCTCAATTTTATTATTACTTGTTATGTTTAAATGCACATGTATTAGATTGCTGAGGTCACAAACAAAGACACTGATATGCAAGGTCGAAAATCATGCAAATCATCATGATTTCATCATAGGAATTCAATACCAAAAAAGTGTTCAATGATCTTAAAAAAATTCATGTTTTACTTAAATGATAATTACGAATGTTAATGTGGCTTTAGCCCTGCTTGATCACAGCACCGCGAGGGCTTAGGCATTGGCAGGCATGTAGAAACTTACTGATTAATAATCCCCCTGTTATCATTTTCAGATATCCTGCCTGACCCACCAGATGGGACTCCAGTGATAGAGGCTATCACTGGTAAAACCATAACATTAAGCTGGAGGAAACCAAGGAGGCTGGATCCTTCCATTGGTACACAACAGTCCCAATTAGAATCATGTTGTTACCAAGTATAAGACATTTTAAGAGATTTGTTTTTGGAGACATTGGTGCAAACACATTTTAAGAACTGACATATTAACACAATGCATTCTGACTTGCTCCACTAACATGAAGCTCTCACATATAGTGCAAAAGGGCACTTCAAGACAAACCATAGACAGTAGATATCACATAACATCCTTCATGCATATATGCATTCAGAATTATGAAATCATTGTTGGTTCAACTGATGTCAGTTTTTGAAAGCTTTTTCAACACGTCTATTTTCATGCCAAAAAGTGTTTCAGTGTGACAGTGAATTCTCCACCTCTCATGTCTATGTAATGGTAGGGGAAACACTGGGACACATTGGGCCTTTAAATGAAGAAGTAATTTCCAAAAAAGATAACTGAACTGAATGAATCAATAAATAAAATGTGCAAAGAAAATCAAATTTCATTGCAGGTTTTATAGACTATTATTTATGTTGCTGTGGGCAGCAAGGGACCCCCATTATATTGGCAGTGAATGATGTGACTTGCCAATATCTGATATTTAATATGCCATTATCAGTCTCAACCTAAAATTGGTCACATTATTTTCATATGGCAACATGTTAAAATTCAGTAAATGAGTTTCATTCCAAAATGTGATTTGTAAAAAGTGACACTTTTATGAAAAAATGATTATGATAATGATTATTATTAAACATACTGGATCTCAGTGTTGGCTTTCTTCTGAGATTTGCCTACAAATTGCCACCTTAGTCAATATGGAAAAATAATGTTACAGAGCTGAGGTGCAGCACTTTGAACTGAAACCCTTTCATTTCAGAGCCTGGCTCCTTGATGTATGCCATCCAACAACAAGCCCTGGGCTCCATCCAGTGGACCATCATAGCTTCCAGTCTGAGGGAGACCACCTACACGATTACCACACTCTCCAAAGGAGTCCGCTATGCTTTCAGAGTCTTGACCATCACCTCCAAGGCCTTCAGCAAGCCCTCAGCTGCCACCGACCCAGTGCAACTCCTCGACAGAGGTACACAGTTTGTCTTTTACACACTGATAGTGTGTTTGTCATTCAGTGTGTAGCAAAAATTCAGTGTGTGTGTGTGTGTGTGTGTGTGTGTGTGTATGTGTGTTAGAGGTTGAAACATTTCCTTTGTTGTCTTTTGATATTTATTTCATACTTTCCACAAGAACAAACCTGTCACTACTTCACCTTACAAACAAGGTGCATGAACTAGAAAAAAGAGAGGAAGAACAAAATCAGCTACTCTCTTTCAAAAAATAAAAAATAAATAAAAAAGACTGTTTCTATGGCAGGTCACCCTGAAGAGGGCTTTCTGCTGAAACATATTGGCAGCCTCCAAGAGTAGCTGAATTTGTTACAATGTACCACTTTTAAACTTTACTTCATAGCAGATTCATACTCCACATCTAACATGCCATCGCTGTGTGCACCACAGGCTTTCAAGGAGCAATATGGCAAACAATATGGCGTGGTATGGTCTTATGAAAGGTAAACTGTATGGTTTTCATCTTCATCTTTCATCTTTCATCTGTATGATTTTCCTCAAGGTCCCTACCTCCAGGAGGCTCCGATGATTATTGATAAACCAGATGTTGTGTATGTAATGGAAAACCAGTCAGTCACCATCACTGTCACTCTCAATCACGTCAACGCTGCCGTCATCTGGAAAAGGTATGTGGCATTTCTCATTTTTCCATCAACATCTATTTTTTTTTTTTGTTGTTTTTTAAGGAAAAGCCTTTGATGAGAAGACATGAATACATTACAAGACCAGCTTTTCTCCATGGAAAGCATCTTGCATGAAATCATCATTTATTTACTTTATTTATTTTGAATTATATATGGACTGGTTGAAACATGATGGCTGGAAAAATGGCTAGAAAATAAAGTAAATAATTGTGTATTAATTAGTAAAGTGATAATTATGAGATTTTATCTGTCTATCTCTCTACCTCTCTATCTCTCTTTCTTACTGACTGAAATGAAAGTATATTGATCCTGAGGTGGTTTTAAGATACAGACACATTACTATTCCTGTATCTTTCCACAGGAGGGGGGTAGTCCTGTCCAGCAGGCCGGGCCTGTGTGAGATGGCAATGCCAGATGATGACCAGCACACGCTGAAGCTGCTGAGAGTGAAGAGTGCTGACGTCGGTGAGATGGTGTGCGTCGCCTCCAACAAGTACGGCAGTGACACCTGCACCTTCAACATTGAGATGGCAGGTGAGCATAAGCTACATGCAGATTATACTGACATGTCTGCAGTATTAGCAGCAGTGGAGAGATCAGTAATAGTATCCATTCACCCCCAAATTGTTCTTAGTTTTTCTTGACCAGTATTCAATCACATAAGATCACAGGACACATGTACACATTCCCTTGTGTTAATGCGTGTAACTGTAGGTGATGTATGATGCCCCTGAAAACAGCTCAGTGAGCCTTCTGTGGATTAGAAAGGTTGAAAATTTGGAAATTAGTCACCCACTAGTGGAATGACATTACCGGTATGTATAATTTGTGCATTCAAAACTGCTTTACTAATAGTGGCATTGTAACTTTTGTTTTGAATCTGAATAGCTCCACCAACATTTGAAACCATCATGGAAGATTTGGACGTTCATGTTGGGGAGACGCCTCGCTTCGCTGTGGTCGTGGAGGGCAAGCCCATCCCTGACATCCTCTGGTTCAAGGTTTTTATCGGTGTTAAACCAATTGATTTGAAGAAAAGTTTAGGATTTTTAGAAGTCTTTGCTTTCACAAATAAAATAATAATAATAATAATAAAATAATAACTTTTGGAAATGTTTTGAATGTGATGGTTTGATTAGTGACTTCTAAAACTCCTGAAATATGTACCAATTGTACCAATTAAACCATACTTAATAATCATAATGAGAACTATGATTAAAGTGTAACTTTAAGTAAGGATTGAAATAGCCTTAACTTATTGGAGAATGGTGAACCCATTACATATATTGACAATCAGCTATCATAGATACTTTAAAACGCTGCACGTTCTGGAACTCACTGCTCAAAATCTCCTGCTGTCTTTCAGAATGACATCCTGCTGTCTGAGGGCAGTCACTACACGTTTGTGTATGATGATAACGAGTGCTCTCTGGTGGTTCTAAACACTCGTCCAGAAGACTCGGGGGTGTACACCTGCACTGCCAGGAACTTGGCAGGATCGGTCTCATGTAAAGCTGAACTCACCGTTCATGAAGGTAAGGGATCCTGGCTCAGTGAATGAATTAACTGGAGGGCTGACAGGCTAAACTGAAGAGGCTAAATTTAACTAGGGGGTTGGAGCAAGTATTGTGAAAATAACACTACAAATGTGTACTGTTTTAGGATTGCGGCTTTACTTTTTAAATCTTTTCTCACTTTCCCTGCCAGGGAGAGTGATACAATTGACCAAATGACACTTAATGATAACAGTCATAAATGTTTTTAATGTTATATTATGTTATATTATAATGTTATGTCATTGCAGCCATCATGTCACAGTTATGACAATATTATATCAGTTTTATGAAATTTAAATAATGTGTTACTTGAACTTTCCCATCAGCTAAACGTAAAGAGGATTCAATGGAGGATGAGGAGACTATTTTGAGGAAGATGCGCAGACTGACAGACTACTATGATATCCATAAGGAAATTGGAAGGTAAGGCGTGTGTTAAACTTGAATTTGAAAGAATCTGACTGTAATTGATCTATAAAATCTCAAACCTCAAAGACTGCTGCCCAAGCGAAGCACTGTCTGTGTTTGAAGCAGTTTTTTACAAATCATCAAAATGAAGATGTGTTTGTTCATGTTACTCTTAATCTTGCTATTGTGAACAGACTTTAAATGATCCTGGACTTTTGGTGATGATAGAGCTAAAGTCATAAATTTCTCTCCAGAGGTGCATTTTCCTATGTGAAGCGTGTGACCCAGAAAGTTGGCAAAATGGAGTACGCGGGCAAGTTCATCTCTGCACGGGCCAAGAAGAAGGCTTCTGCTCTGAGAGAGATGAACCTGCTTTCCAAGCTGGACCATGAGAGAGTTCTTTATTTCCATGATGCTTTTGAGAAAAAGAATGCAGTCATCATCATCACAGAAATGTATCCTTGTAATAATGAATGAATGAATGAGTGAATACACAGTGTTTAAGATGCAAAATGCACAATATACCTTAAGAAAAAACATGCTGATATGATGCATACACGTGCTGCAAATTTTTTATGTGTTGTTATTCCCTCCATTGTCTTTTGTTGTTCTGAGAAGCACTTGTGGATAATTCGGTCATGGTACATTAAAAGCATTTCATAAATACATTAAGTGATTTCACAGACAGACACACACACAAACATAAAACAATTTGCGTCTCTATTTTGTGCAAAGCATCTAATTTGCAAAAAGAATATCTTCTTAATCAGAGTATAAAGATGTCATGAAGAGCTGCTTGAGAGATTTATCAAGAAGTCTACAGTGGCTGAATCTGATGTGAGTTATCCTCTTTGTGTTTTGTGACTCTGCAGCAAATTGCCTTTCTTTGAGTCTCACCTCAACATTTTAGTTATTTAATTTGATTTACTGTAATGGGTTTAATTATTATTATTATTTTTTGGCTATAATTAACAATGGCAGCGGGGAATTTATGTTTTGCATCCTCCAGGTACGTTCCTGTATAAGACAGCTGCTTGAGGGAGTGGATTACCTTCACCATCTAAACATCTTACACCTGGATATCAAGGTAGATATTTATACCAGTGTAGCTTTGTGTCTATCTTGTTATTATTGTGGCCAATTTCCCTTCCATCCTTTCATATTGTTATATATCAGAATCTTTTATATCAGATATAATATTAATAACCAATAAATTGGTGTAGTGCTGAAACAGTTAATCGATTAGTTAATCGATTAACTGTTAAATGATTATAATTTAGATCATTTATTTATCATTTTAGTCTTTTATCAAGTTCACTAAGCTTCACTAAGATCATTAAGAAATCTAAGACTGTCTTACGCTTCATTCATGTCATTATAAAATACTTTGGGGTTTTATTGTCTGCAGGTCAGACTAATGAAGCAATTTGAAGACATCACCCTAGGTTCTGCTAACTCTCCATGGGCATTTGCCATTATTTTTGACACCTCATAGACTAAATGATTACTTGATTAATTGAATAAATAAGATTAACGGACAATGAAAATAATCATTAGTTGCAGCTCTCTCTCTCTTTGTATGTTACCTCAAGAGAATTACTCTTATGGTAGAGCATGATATGGAATTATAGTACGACATTCTTACCTTTGTTCTCAGCCTGATAACATCCTCATGGCAGACCCGCATGGGGATCAGATCCGAATCTGTGACTTTGGCAATGCGGTGGAGATTACACCTGATGAGGCTCAGTACTGCAAATACGGCACACCAGAATTTGTTGCACCAGAAATTGTCAATCAGACTCCTGTATCAAAAGCCACTGACATCTGGTAAAGTATCTGCAGCTAAAGTACAACAAAAGAAAATGGAGAGGAATAAAATTTTGACCATATCTCAGACACAAACCCTTTCTTCTTCTAATCCTCTTCTTTATTTTCCTAGGCCAATTGGAGTCATTACATATCTGTGGTAAGTTGTTTACTTTCTTTTGTTATTAAATAAGCAGTAATTAGAATTCCATGAATGACAATGGCAAGCAATTAGATAGGTTTGTTTTGATGTTAGTGATTTGTTGAATGTCCTTGATCATTAAATGAGCCTTAATAATTTAACAATTATGATTTGAAAAATTATGCAGAGATCACTGAGAGAGAGGGGATAATTGTATGCACGGTTATGCCTCAAAAAATGACATACATTTGCCTATTCAGGATCAACTACCCTTAAGGTTATAATTGGTGCATTTCTGCTTTCAGTCTGACAGGAGTTTCTCCATTTGCTGGGGAGAATGACCGCAGCTCTGTACTGAACATCAGGAACTACAATGTGGCCTTCGAGGAGAGCATGTTTGCTGACCTTTGCCGAGAGGCTAAGGGTTTCATCATAAAACTGCTGGTAGCAGACAGGCTGTGAGTGGAGATCATCTTAGATTCTAGATATCTTATAGTCCCAGATCTGTTGACAAAATTGCCTCCTAAAGCACTTTCTTGAAATAGTAATGGAGAGCTTACTTCTGTCAACCAAGTCAGACACCTCTGTGCCATATTAGTTCCTATTGAACTAATTATGTATAAAATAAAATAAAATGGAACTGAGCTCAAACATCCCATGAAAATATAACCTTCTCCTTCTAGGAGACCTGATACTCAGGAATGTCTCCGACACCCCTGGTTCAAGGTAAGACAAGGCCAGTGGCTGCAATTAAAGCTATACGAACACCAAGGACCTCTTTCTACAGTGATTTGCACTTGATGACACTGAGCAAGGTTACATTACTCATTTATTTGAATGCCTTTATTTTCTTTTTATTGTATAGATACTCAGCAAGGGGAAGGCTATAAGTACAGAGGCCTTGAAGAAGTTTGTATCTCGCAGAAAATGGCAGGTGAGGGATTATTTAATTATTTTGTTTATGTGCTTTGTTTTACCCCAGAATTCCTGGAATTTCTTTAAATCATTTATTTAGATTATCTTTTATCATTTTATTTTTTTCATAATTTTTTGTGTCATGCTTACCCTTTTTTAGCGGTCTCTGATCAGCTACAAATCGAAAATGGTCTTGAGGTCCATACCCGAGTTGCTGAACGATTCTTCCAGCCATATCTCCATTGCAGTTCCCAGGCACCTCAAAGAAAGTTCACCATTGCCATCATCATCCTCAGACTCGGATGAAGACATCGCTGAACTGCCCTTCATTCCGATGCCACTTAACATGGAATTCTCTGGATCTAGGATGTCACTGAATGATATCCAGAGCAATGAGCAGGAAACAGGGAAGCAGAATGGAACTGCAGACGGGTCTGCTGGGCAAGCCCAGGAGGCAATGGAATGTGAACCCAAAGGAGGGGATAAAGATGGGGTTGAATTTTCAAGCAAGGCCCGCCCACGGAAGAGATCAACACAAGAAAATGACAAGGGTTCCTCAGATGAAGAGCCGCCTGCTGAATTACCACAAAAGTCAGAGATGTCTAGAAAGCCTCTGCGAAGGGGTTCCAGCATGGAGTCAGACATACCAGAGGGTGGAAGACGAAGAGGAGAACTAAGACGCGGGGGCTCAGCCGATAGTGCATTATTACTCCGCATTACACCTGAGGAAGGTGCTGGAGAAGGAAACACAGAGGATGGTAGGAAAGTTCTCAAAAAAGCTGTGTCTATGGAACTACCAAGGCGGAGCACCAGCCCAGGAACCGTCAAGATGAGTCAAGAAGACTATGCTCTAAAACTAGAGCTCATGAGACAACGATTGCTTCGGGGCTCTGTGGATAATAAGATGAGTGGACTGCGAGGCCCTCTGTTGGAGACATTAGGAATGGGAGATGAAAAACGTGCATCATCCTCAGAGCGCTACACTCGTACCGCTCGTCTGGGCCCTCCCCCGTTAACTAGGGCTGCATCCAGTGATTCCCCAAGGGATGATGTTCCTAAATCTAAAGTTCTTCGCAAAAGTGCTTCTTTCAGTCAAGGTGATTCCGAGCCCATACCTTTACACCGACGGTCAGGAGCCCCCTTGGAGATTCCCTTGGCACAGATAGAGGAGCGGAGGCTCAAGGAAGCTATATCTATGTCAGCTCTCACTGAACAAACAAAGCTGGACTCCCGTCCTGTGACTCCCAGAGACCCTTCGCCAAAGCCACCAACTCCAGAGTCTATTGTGCAGGAGAGCCCAACCAAAATGGAAAGCGAGGAATCATTAATGGAGAAAGAAATGAAGCCTGATGATGCAATAAGTGAGAAAATGGAGGGTGTGACCACAGATAGTAATTTTGATGAGAGATCAAGCACAAGCGGTTTCTCAGAGAAGGACATGAGCATATCGGAAGAACCAATGATTGAATCACAGGAGTACACAGGACAGAGAGAGTCTACTCCTCCTCCTCTGTCCCAAAGCTCTAAGCTAGAAGAGAAAATGGAGGAAGATAAAGAAGAGATGATGGAGGAAGTAGAGAAGAAGACAGTCAGTGTTGTAGAGACAAAAGCCAAAGAGAATGAAGAAGTAGTGGAAAAGATACAAGAGGAAGTAAATACGTCTGTTAAATCTTCTGAAGTGACAATCACCACCAGCTCAGTTACGCTAACAACTACACAAGAATATTCTCACCCCCCAGCAAATGTTGTATCAACTTATGTAACACCCTCACTTCCTGCTCGGGTTGTTCTTCCAGATGGTAGGACTTCAGCATATGCTAGCATTATGCAGACCATCATGGTCCCCTCACTTCAGCCATTAAATGAACCAGCTTTAGGCCCCTCAACACCTATAGTTTTTCCAGCCTCCTCACCAATTTCATTGTTAACTGAAACACTCGTACCCACATCTGCACCTGCCACAGTCAGTATGACCTCTGCTTTCCCTGGTCCATCAAAGCCAGTTAGCATGTCAACCACCGAGCACCCTGCTGTCTACTCAAGGGTGGCCTCACCTGAAATGATAACAAAAGAACCCAGTCCACCAAAGACTCTCACACATACCCCTCCCCAACGAGACCTCTCAGCAGGAGCTGATTTAAAGGACATTACTTCTGAGGAGGTCTTTGAGGCTCGCTTCAAAAAGCGTGAGTCTTCCCTCACAAGAAGCCTCAAATTTCTGTCCCGGTCAAAGAATGAGGACAAATCACAAGCAACTCCTTCAGACTCTACAGAGGAAGGTGAAGAGATATACCGACCTAGGCCAATTGGTGCACCATTGGAGTTTGAGTCAAGGAGACTTGAGGAGAAGTCAAAGTCAGTCCAGGACCTTCGTGAAGCTCAAAAAGACCAAGGCTTTATGAGGAGGCTCTCTATGCGCTTGAAGAGAACACCATCAGCCGAGCGCAAAGAGGAAAAGGCCAAAGATGAAGATTCACTTGCTTCGAGGCGTAGGCTTTCTTGGACTCTTGGCCGAAGAGGATCACAGGACAAGAAGGAAGTGGAAATGACTCGCATGGATGGTGGGAGTGATACCCTGCCAGAACAAGATGATAAGGACCTTAAGAAACCTAATGAATCACCTGTCTTGGCAATGCGCAGGAAGATTGAATCGACAGTGGCTGGAATCTCCACCAGGATTCGTAGCTACTCAGAGGAAAGAAGAGCATCAGAGGAGAAGGAACCCAAGAGGACACCAATTCTTTCCATGCTTCGTCGTTCAACATCAGAGAGTCGTGCTATGAAGAGTACCATTCCTCAGAACCAGCTGGTATCTCAGGCCAGTAATGGTGCCTCATCAGAGTCTCTGGACTCCATGTCCAGCCTCAAATCAGAAACATTAAAGGGTATGAGGCAATTCTTTCTTCATGCTATCAAAAATTTTGGTTCTCTTGAAATTGAATTGTAGACAGTTTTTGACACTGATATGAGTTTTGATGTTTTCTGATATTTTCATATGGAGTGTAGGTTTGATAATATCATTTATAGTTCATGATGCATGTAAGGAACTGTTCCATACTCTGAAATTTCCCTTTGTTGTTCCTAGTTTCTGTTTATTTCAACTGGAGTTTAATTTGCTTTTATCTAGCAGGTGTGGAGGGTGAGCGTAGGTCTCGCTGGGATAGATGGGGCCTTACTAGAGGGAAGCGGGATAAGACTGTATCACAGCCTGACATCCCCACTGCAATCACCAGAGAAAATAGTTCCCTACGTTCACGCCAGTACTCCAGGCTGGCCTCTGGTAAGTCCATCATGAGTGTACATTTAGTGACTAGAAGTGAAATGTATCATCATTGAGATTATGCATGCTTAAGTTACTGACTTAAATTCTGTATGTTGCATGGCCTGTCAAATCACAACACATAACACAAGTTTTATGTTAATACAGCTAGTCATAAGTCTCCATCACTGACACCTTAGCACTGAGTTATTTCATAAATCTACATTTGCTTTTTACAGCTGAGGGTGTCTCATACATTTTGTTCATGCTCCCCTTAGCATTTTCATTCATTTAGAAAATGGATAAGTTAATATATCTGGGTACAATAAATTATGTGTTTTAAATTGACTCTTAACACTTTAATTTTAATGGTTTAATGTCTTTGGCTCCAAGACTTCCCTCCTGTGTTCCACATCAAATTGAGGGATCATGTCCTGTTGGAAGGGGATCCAGTCACGCTCAGCTGTCTGCCAGCCGGCAGCCCCCATCCACACATTACCTGGATGAAGGGTAAGGTCTCCATTTAAATAAAACAGTATTACCTAACTGCTGTTCCCATTCTTAGATAGTCTAAATAACTTCATTCACTAGTGACAATAAATATACAGTCTTGGGTGTATGGCTGGAGAAACATACTGGAGGCTTACATTGCATTACACTACATGCTGAAACAAGGAACAAGGACAAACGAACCTCACATGCATTGCAAAGTGACATAAAATAGACAGTACACTATCCACATTACATTCAAACTGTGATAAACTATGTCCTAGCTGTACTGGAGAGTAGCCATGTCTGAAGTGATTATTATCACCAACTTGTAAGCTTTCCAACACAGAAAAGTATTGTTTCAAAAATGATGACTGTTAAGGTAGAAAATGTTTATACTACATTTATGTGTGCTTTAATTCTGACAGCAGTTTCATAATTTCTTACATAATATTTTTAAGCAGTCTGTTCAGAGAGGTCATTTCAGCACTAATTTTCAACATTAAAAGAAGTCAATATTACCTGCTCTTTTTTTTTTTCTTTTTCCACTTGTGTTTCTTCAGATAAGAAACCCCTGGAGATCGATGCCAGAATGAACATGATCTCCTGCCCTGATGGCCGGCAGCTATTGATGATCATGCAGACCACCAAGAAGGATGCAGGGCTCTATGAATGTGTGGCTAAAAATCCCCTGGCCACAGTTTCCAGCTCCTGCACAATCTCCCTTGCTCGTAAGCAGATTTTAGTTAAAAAGTATTTGCAAACAAATTATTAGCTTGTGCATTAATGTGACATGTCTGCTATATTAGTGATTAGGTGGGTTAGTGTGGGTTAATGCAGTTGACACTTCTTTGCTGTTACAGGTCTTCCCAATCGCCCTGGGACCCCTGAGGTTCCTCAGAAGTACAAGAATACAGCTCTGGTGCTGTGGAGGCCATCAGACACCATGGCCCCCTGCACATATTCTCTGGAAAGGAAAGCAGAGGGTCAGTTAACCAGCAGTGGTTTATTTTTTATTGTTTATTTTAGCAAGGACAGATAACAGTATTGTCAGTTTGATTCCTATTAATTTTTAGACTTTTTTAAAGACTGTTTTGAATGGGTCATACAGATCAATGGGTAATGAATGTCAGCAAATTAGGGACATATAAACGTTCAATTAAACTAAAATGTTAAAAGAAAAACACCAAAATTGGAGTTATGGGGTTTTCATGAAACAAGTGATAAATGATGATTATTTAAACCAGACAGGATAATTAAGAACAAAGTTGTCTTTAGAGGAATGATCTATTTGTGTTTATAACATGGACAAGCTGGCCTTTTTTTCCTCTCCAGGTGAGAACAACTGGCTCATAGTGGCAACAGGGGTGGCAGACTGTTATTACAATGTGGTTGACCTGCCAGCAGGGGGCTCCTTCAGATTCAGGGTGGCTTGTGTTAACAAAGCTGGCCAAGGCCCTTACAGTAACCTCTCAGAGGTCGTATGCCTGGATGCTTCCGGTACGTATAAACTAAAAAAATCTAATGGAACTATATATTTATTTCAGATGAGAAAGTAAAATACACAATAAAGGTACCAGTGTAGTTTGACCATCAGTAGTGCTATAGTTCACACTAGGAAAACTTGTAGGGCATTCCACAAAGCACAATTAAAGTAGAAGTTTTACTTAGGGACAACATACCCTATATTGCAGACTGCTTAATCCTAGTTGTAAGACTGTTGCATAACTGTAGATCTGTATGTAGTTGTATGTATTGATTTATTCGTTCTTGCCTTGTCTCTCAATAGAACCAGCTAAATCCAGTGCCACTGTGGTGGTCAAGACTGTCCCTGCTGCCTCTCCTACCCCCCCTGTGGTTATGATGTCATCCATGACCGTGCCCCCCATTAAACCTGCTCATAGTAAACCGCCCACATCATCATCAGCCCAACCTGCTCCTCCCACCGCCTCAGTTTCACCTCCACCTGTATCAGTAGCTAAATCTGTTTCTCCGGCACGCACTACTCAGACTGTTACTAGCCCTCCTGCTGCCCCGCTGCCTGTTAGCACAGCCCCCTCCCACCAAACTCCCGTCCAGACCACTGCAGCAGTCCAAGCCACTCCAGCCAAAGCCAAGACCACCCTTAGCATCAATGTCGGTAAACCCCAAACTAAGCTCACACCTCCCCCTGTTATCCTTCCTAAACCTCAGAGTCCTGTCAGTGTAGTCCCCCCCATGGCCAAAACTCCTCCTTCACCTGTACCACCACCTGCCCCTGTCATTGGAAAACCTATTTCATCTGTGCCAATGTACGTGCCGGCCGCGACAGCTCGTGTTACGCCACCTTCTGCACCTGCCTCCACCCCGGCAACCAGCCCCCCCTCTGCCACTCCTGTTGTCTCCCCACCTGTGGTACTGGTGTCTAGCTTGACACCAGTGGGGCACGGAGGGGACAGCCGCAGCACCCCATCCGGACGGGCCACCCCATCAGGGCGCATCACCCCTTCTGGACGCAGGACACCCTTGGGGAGGCCTGGAGAGGGATCATTGCGCCAGGGAGTTCCCCAAAAACCTTACACCTTCATGGATGAGAAAGCCAGGTAATGACCGCCAGTGTAATATCAGCAAAACATATATGACTCACACAAAAGAAACTTGAATGTGAACTATGTGGCAACTACATAGATTTCAAACAAAGTAAAGTATCAAAAGCATAGGTAACTTAAGTCTTTGTTTGACAAAATTTATTTTTAACATAGGGAAGAAAAGCAAATCCAGGGAACTCTTCATGAACAAGTTAAAAACCCTTTATTCTGCATGGAACTGTTTGATTCTCTGTGTCTTCTGTTATGTTCTCTGATGAACAACAAGGCAAAAACATGTTTGAATTTTGTAAGTTTCTAACCATTTTCATTAGAGAAGTCAGTGGATTAGAAGCTTTGAACTTTTTCATGATGAGTACCTTGGACTTGCTTTCCTTCCTTATATAATGACCCCACACCAAAGAGTACCCTCTGCTTCAGATTTTCCAAACTAGATACACCCAAATCTACCATTCTTGACGGTGTTTCATGTTTATTAGATTTACAGTATTTCGAGAAGGAATATTTCACTTATTCGTCCTCACACAGGGGTCGGTTTGGTGTGATTCGTGAGTGCCGGGAGAATGCCACAGGCAACCTGTTCATGGCTAAGATTGTACCATATGAAGCAGACAACAAGCAGACGGTGCTGCAGGAGTACGATATCCTCAAGTCGCTTCACCATGAGAAGATCATGGGTCTGCATGAGGCCTACGTCACACCACGTTACCTGGTGCTCATCTCTGAGTGCTGCAGTGGGAAGGAACTGCTGTACAGCCTTATAGACAGGTAGATACTTCCTGTAATAACTGGCACATACACATACCTGATGTGAATTCATTACCTGATTTCCTATTAGGCTGAATGAGAGGATAAAGGAAAGTACTTTTTACAGCGGTAATCTGTGAAGTTCTTATTTTTTAATATTGTATGGCATGTTTGGTGATAAACAGTCATTGTGATTGTGAGCACTTCCCAGGGATCACTCAGTGTGGCCAGCAATGGCACCTTTTACCTTGGATTTTTTGAATGAAGTTTGGGTTTCTGTAGGCACTGAGACTTTCTTTGGCCGCTCAGTTGCAGTGGCTGTTGCTGGTTATGCTATCTATTGAGTCACTCTTTTTATTCCAAAGAAGTTGCTGTTACTGCTGCTGGCTATAGGCTGAATCACTGCTGTGTTATTAGTTATCAGTTGGTGATAGTGAGTAGCAAAACAGAAAGAATGTATTCGTAGGCTGGTGTTTCAGATTATTGCTTTCATCTTATTTTACTTCAATAAAGAGTGAGGGTAGATGAATGGATAATCTCAGCAAAGCCATTTGTTCTTTCTCAGAAATGATCAAACTTGCCAGTGGATAGATTCAAGACATGATTCATTTTTGCAAGATTGGCCAGAAATGAGCCCATGAGTGAATGCCTACACAATATTCAGTCTGGAATCATTTAACGAACATAACCTGTTGTTCTCTGGCGTCTCTCAGATTCCGCTACTCGGAGGATGACGTGGTGGCCTATATAGCTCAGATTCTCCAGGGGCTGGACTACCTACACACTCGACGCATCCTCCACCTGGACATCAAGCCAGAGAACATCATCGTCACCTACATGAACGTCATCAAAATCATTGACTTTGGCAGTGCCCAGAGCTTCAACCCTCTTTTCCTCAAGCAGTTCAGCCCTCCTGTTGGAACTCTAGAGTACATGTGTAAGAGTCCTGTTTTTCACAGTCTATTGGGACCACATAAATTAAGATACACAGGTTAATCCAAAACCTAAACTAGGAGATAGCCACTAAAAGGATTAACACACTGGGATTTATCTAAGCAATTTAGACAGAAAACTGCTCTGTGAAGTCACATTTTCAGTATAGAGATGAGTAAGCTAGTGAATTATAGCACAGATGCAACAGAAAGATTTAGTGAAGAGGAAAAAAAAATGTTTGAGCATGGAAAAGGCAGCTCCAAAACAGATGACAAGCCATAAAGAAATTTCAGCATCTCGCAGTGTAGTTATTGAGATATTGATCAAGACCTCTATCAAACCCATGCATATATATTATGTTCATTTTGTGTAATGAAGAAGTAGTTTATTTATTACACCTTTAAGTATGTATTAAAAGTGAAATAATCCAGATATTTCTTGTACAAGTGAGACCTGAGGACACAGAAACATTTGGAAAACAAAGAATATAGATAAAAGATCTTTTAATGATCTTTTAAGATCTTTTAAATCTTTTGATTTGTTCTATTAATATCCTCTGTAATAACTGCTGAAGTATCGCTGTTGAATAGATTGCTTTTGTAACTATTTTGTTAATGGATGTGGAACTGTGCTATGCTTATGGTATGCACTGGCTGTGAAAAGGCATGCCCACTTCAGGGGAATAGAGTAAACTAACTAAAACTGATCATTCACACATTTCAGTCAAATGCAGAAAGTTGTAAACTAAAGGTTGTCTAGTACTTAAGATCTACGGACATAACTATAGCAGGATAAATGAAGGTTGAGCGTTGTTTGCTGACTCATTATGCATCTTCATGTCTTCTTCCAGCTCCAGAAATGTTGAAAGGAGACGTGGTGGGCCCACCGGCTGACATCTGGAGCATTGGAGTATTGACTTTCATCATGTAAGTACTCAAACTTTTACAGTTTCTGCCCAGTGAGTCCTTTTTTAAAAGTAGTATTTGTTAGGTAAACTAAGACTTGTGGTTGAAGATTCATTAACTGACATCATGCTTGCTGGTGTTGTCTTATTAGAAATGTTTATTATTCAAAGTAATGCTGCTGTAATTTTATGAACCAGCCTTGTGACCAGATTACTATTGTTTGTATTTTAGTGTGCATTGTGCATATGGTCTTAGAAATCTACATTGTTGACATGTATTTCCAAACTCAACCTGATTTTATAGGTTGAGTGGGAGGTCACCTTTCTTGGAGAACGACCCACAGGAGACTGAAGTCAGGATCCAGGCAGCAAAGTTTGACCTCTCTAAACTCTACCAGAATGTGTCCCAAAGTGCCTCTCTGTTCCTTAAAAAGATCTTGTGTAGCTACCCTTGGTAAGCTCAACATGTCTCTGTCCTTACAATTTGTATTGCCCACACTGCATACAAATTTGGCTTTTGCCATGTTTAAAGTACGATATTTGTTTATATATACTTGTATATTTCGAGCTGTATAGTTGCTGGTTGACCATCTACCATTAACTCGAAATGAAAGACCTGATTTTACACCCAGAGGAAATGCTATTTGATACAAGCAATCATTTACTCAATTAATAGGTACAATTTTTATGTCAGAAAATATGCAGTCTCATTTTCATTTTTTTCATCCTTCTTTAATCTTGCATGTGAATTCCTCTATCCTCAAAAATAAATCCATGAAAGAAATGTATGAGGTATTTGGATTACATGTACTGCATGTGTCTGTACTTGTGAAACTAGAAACCATTGCAGTTATCACCTCAAAATATTTTGGTCTTCACATTCATCAGGGCTCGTCCATCCATCAAGGACTGCTTCAATAACTCCTGGCTCCAAGATGCCTACCTGATGCGCCTTCGTAGGCAGACTCTCACCTTTACCACAACCCGTCTCAAGGAATTCCTGGCTGACCAGCAGCACAGGCGAGAGGAGGTGGCCACCAAGCACAAAGTTCTCCTACGGTCCTACCAGAGCTCGCCACAAACCCCCACTAGCCCCACCATCCCAAATACGCCAGTGTCGCCCACCACTCCTGTCACCCAGTGAAAACAGGCTCCCAAACACAAGTCGGCAGAACCATAAGGGGGGGCACGTGCTCACAGCGAGTCAAGACTTTGGGCCGAGAGGTAGGGGTGGTCCCTCCAGGTGTGAGTTGTTGTTCTTGGTCAGCAGAGGATACAAACACAAGAAACCAGCATTGGTTCTGATCTGCAAAGACCTCACCTCTTTGTTTTGTTTGAAAGGCCATACTGGTTCTAAAAGAAAACCTGAAAAAAATGCTTCAAGCCTGAGGGAAATGTTAGCACCAGAGCTTGGTTGCATTTCTTTGTATGGTGGACCTTGTTCATATAAGGAGTGTCATCAAGTTAGTACCTCAAGGATTCTACCTTTGCAAACATTTTGGATACATTTATTACGTTCTTTCTTACTGTCATCTCTAAACTGAGAGGACACGTCCTGGCATATTGTGGTAACTCGCCGTCAGTAGGCCCAACATGATTGTCATTCAATTTTGGTGTTGTCAAGAATATTGCTTCACATGAGAAAAGGGCATCAGCCATGCATGAGACTCCAAATACAAGGCTGCTTAAGAAACTCAGTCAATTTTAAGACAAATGATGCCTTTCCCATAATAACCCATCAAAGATCTGGGTCTCATTATTACATGGCTTGCATCTTAGGAATAGCAGCCAAACAACCATCAGTAATGCTGTGGGAATATTGAACTCCATTGTATAACGTCCAATTCTGTGCAAGTCCTTGATCAAGGACTACAGCCTATAATGATGAATATTTTTAAATATAAAGAGAAATCTATAACCTTACAGCAGTGTATATCGTGCCACCTGAGCTTTTATATTGTCATAGCACCTCAGACAATTGTCAAAATTGTAGCGGTTACAGAATGGGCTTTAAAAAAAACAAAAGAAAAAAAAAGAAAAAAAATCAAACAAAACAAAAATGGGGGATGATGTTGACGTCTCTACAAGGGCTATTAGAATACAAGACTTGATCAGTGCAAAATGTTTTGCTCTAATGTTCGCAAATGCGATGGTAATGATTTTCTCTGTTCAAAGGCAGATTTTTTTTTGTATTATTGGATCATCATCTCAAGGAAGTCTCTCCATTCAAAATGCTTCTGCTCAAACCAATGATACTGACAGTGTAAGTGGCTGATGTGAGACTGTCACAGTGTTGGCACTTGGTAGGCACTTCTGGGAGTTGCCTTCGTCCCGCCAACACCAAACACACTAGATGCCAAATCCCATTATCATCCACTAGGCCCAGTGCACTTTGTTTACCCACACAGGAATATTTACTCTAATTTATGAGTTTGGTACAAGGTTTATACTGTGCTGAGTCAATCAGTCAAAATACACATTGATTGTGCGTGCAGCCATTTGCATGATATGACAAGATACGATATAACTTATCAAGGTAAAGAAAATCACTCTAGAAACCTTCTGGTGATATTAGGGTGCCTCACAAGTGCCCTTAAAGAGTTAGCATTAGTTAGCATTATAAATCAGCCTATTCTACAATTAATTGAGAGAGGGTGTTGATCCACACATTGCTGATAGCAAGTATAGTAACTCATATTATTTCAGTTCTAATTTTCAGCTGTTACAGCTACTGCTTTGGAAAAGGGTTTTCATCATTTGATTTTTAGTTATTAAGTTATCAAGTTACAAAGTTTGTTAAAGGACAGATAGTTCAGAGATCTTTTCCCCCAAAAATAAAGGGACAGGGTGTTATTGTTTAAAATGGAAAAATACATTACATTGGCTATTATACATTACATTTTAATGATACATTGGTCATTTGTTCCATCCAGTATTAAATCAGTATTTAATTTACTAGTGTAGATAAGTTGTAATGTTGCTTTTATATAGCTTTGCCATCCAAGGCAAATCCAATTTTATGATCGGCATGTGAAACATTTGCACAAATTTTAGATTTTTGATAATTTTGGTGTTATATGTATCAATTTCAAGTAAGGATTTACAAATATAACATACAATTTGACACAACTGTGTCAAATTAAATGAACAAGGCATGACACTAATGTGTCTGCTTGGGTGACATCCTACATAATGCATAAAATCATGAATTGTTTTAATCCTTGTATTAAAGGACGGGGGTTGTCATATGACATTTTACTAATTCTATATATGCTAAAGTCATTGCATAATCACAACAGTTGATTCATGCAGTTGTCTTTCTTAGCTCAATCTTCAGCAGAATGAAAGCTAATCAAAAAGGGAAATATTTAAACTTGAATGAAAACAGTAAGCATGAAAATAGAATTTTGCATATCAGTGTTAAATTCCCTGCAGTGTACTAATTCTGTTCTGTAACCATATGAAATTTAATTGCAACTATGTGTAAACAGGGTTTTTAATGCAAGATAACAAAAGCTTCACATTTTGTATCAACATCCTATACAGTATTTTGTGGAATGTATTGCAGTGCCTCACGTGATGGACATAGACCTAAAAAGAAAATAGTTTTTGTTCAATGAATGACTAGTTCTTTATTTTGGTTATATGAATTTGAATGCTTTTTTTTGTGTGTTTGCTTTTGTTTATTTATAGAGTGATTGTATTTGTTGCAGCTACTGCTATTTTATTTTGTGAAATCTGAACCTGGCATGGAATAGGCATGACAGCTGTTAAGGCTATGAATAATAAAGGAAATATTACATAGATATATGAATGTGACGTTGTGTTTGGATGACAAGTGGTTGCAGTCACTGGAGAAGGAATTTCAGCTTGCTAATTAAGCTCAAACTGTCACATCACCATCTTTAAAATTCTGCAAAAATAGTTACAAAGGGAAACAGGGATGTTTTATATTCCCTCGCATGTATTTTTTAAATAGATATCAGTCATTATTTGCTCTTCTGCTAATAGTTAATAGCTAATAATAATAGCTGATAGCAAAGACATGAGTTTATATTGCCACTCAAACCGAGGGTCATCACTGGTCCATGACTTCATACCACAGTCATGAACCATGGTCAGTTTGGGCTATGATCACTGTCTGAGCGTCCCTGTAGACAACCACTTGTGTTTCTGCATTTTCACTGGGGACCGCTCACATTTCAGCCTCTCCTTCTGGCATGTAAACAACTGCTAATTAACTATTAACTCCTCAAACCATTCTCAGGAGTATTTGATGCAAAGGCTATATAAGGATGGGAAAACATCTCCATTTGTAGCATTTGCTGCGCATCTTCAATCACCCTTGTCCTACTGATTATTTCCTAATATGAAGATCCAAACAAGGAGAAGGAATATCTGGGGTGATGCCTGTTCCGCATTGGTCCTTGAGAACCTAAAAGGCTCCTCCTGGCCTTAAGATATAAAGCCTGAACTCTGTCCAGTTCACTGACTCTGGAGTGCCTCTGAAGTGAAGGGTAAGATTTGGGATATTAAGTTAAGATTGAACAAAACTGTGTAAGGTAATACATTTGTTCCGCACAACTGGAGACCTCCTTACTTGTGGTGGTCAGAGCAGGAAGTCAACAATTATGTGGAACCTGTAAATAAGTTCTGTTGAAAAGGTAAAGTACTTGTGTATTGCTGATTTGTAGAACTTATTTTCAGATTCCTTATAACTGGTAATATCCAGTTTTGACCACCTCAGATGTCCAAAGCTAAGGCTGCACCCCCCCCTGGGTGCACTCTGAATATCAACGATCCTCAGATCCAAGAGGCTGCTATTCGCATCCAAGCCTCATTTCGAGGCCACAGGTACCAACAAGAATGTTCAATCTCTGTTGACATCAATGTATTTTGAGTGCCAATTTTGTTAAGCATTGCTATAGAAATGTCATTGCAGGTTTACCAGTCGTGTTAAATATTTGCAGCCTATACTGATTTGTGTTTGCTGCACAGATCTCGTAAAGAGCTGCGGGAGAAAGGCCCTCCCAAGATCTTGCAGGAACTCAAAGATGTGGTTCTCCTGGAGGGAAGTGCTGCGAAGCTGGAGTGCAGGGTTAGCGCTTTCCCAGATCCATTCATCGTCTGGTACAAAGATGGCAAAGAGCTGAAGGACGGTTCCAAATACCGCTATGTTTTTGAAGACCCTGATTTTGTGGCACTCGTGGTCCGAGATGGAGAACTGGCTGATCTTGGGAAATACACTGTCACCATCAAGAACCCATTTGGACAAACATCTGGATCTGCTTGTATTCTAGTGGAGGGTGTGTACAGACTGTTAGTTATAGATGTGGTTTACTTGATACTTTCCGCCAGGGAATGAAACTCAAATTTGTCAGCTGGCCACAGAGGCAAGTGGATTCAGAATTTCACTAGCCACTTTAATTTCTTGGCATTTGAAGTAGAAAAGATGAACTGGGTACAGACAGCTACCTGCCAAAATAGCCAGCACTGATAATGGAATTCAACAGACACAAAACTGACCTGAATTTGGCTGGTGCCTCGTGCTTATGTTTGCAAGTGTTAACAACCTCATCTGAACTGCCCTTACTTCTAGTGCCAATTCTTATTTCTGCTGAAAGATGAAACATTTAGACCACAGACCAATATATGCTGTTCTCAATACAAGATGGCAGCTTTAGATGTAGTGTGGCATTCTGCATCTTATCCTCAGTTACTTAGAAAATAATCATATGGCTAACAGAGAAAATTTGCCTCATGTTCCCCCAGTCCCTGCTAAGGTTTCCAAAGGCCCAGACAATGTCAAGGCCAAGAGAGGGACGACAGTTGTGCTCAAAGCTGAAATAAGTGGAGAGCCTCCACCTGATGTTGCCTGGCTCAAAGATGGTGATGACATTGAAGAGGATGACAGGTAGGTCTTTTTCAAATGTAGACAAAAAAAAAACTGCATTCATTTCTTACACTGAGTGTGTTGAGGATTACTATTTATATGTTAATATGTTGCATTGACATTGGACATTGATTAAGAAAGGCTTAAGGATACAAAGTGACAAGTTGTTTGTATGAACACAGTGAATACTTCAAGTATAATCTATTGTCAGGCATGTCTTGCAGTGTTCTTTTACACTTATCCTGGTACTACATGCATTGTAAATCTGTCTGTGCACTAATGCCACCATGACACATGCCTGTACATTTATTGCACTGGGCAAATAAAATGATTACAATCCAGATTTTCAGGAGAGCTTGTATAACATGGTGATGCAACGCTGATTATTATCTTTCAGGGTATTTTATGACATTGGAGACACCAACACAATCTTGACCATCAAACATGCAAAGCTGTCAGATGCGGGCAAGTACGAGGTGTTTTTGGAGAACAACCTCGGCACAGACCAGTCTTTTGCCCGTGTTGACATCCTCTGATGCAGCATTTCACGTCCACCAATACTGTGTTATGTTCTTTTGTCGGTGCCTGCTTTTGTTTGCAATGCAGTCCAACCAAAATTGCATTGATGTGCTGAATGATGTACATAACCCAAACTTCTGCTCTCAGTAAAAAGTAAAGAAATTGTTTGCTTGTTTAACTGTGGATGACGATGGATGATAATAAAATGTAGTTCTCATGTGAGAGTACTGTACATGTAATTCTTTTTGACATTAGTACACATTGTACATTTGCATTTAAAGAAAACCTTTACCTTACCAGTGATAAAGACCGCAAGAGTCAAACCCCCAGTACCCAGACTGAAAATATTCTCATGTCCCTAGAATGATAGTCTATGTCAAGTAAAGACATTTAGACACTGACACTGAGACACTGAGAAAAGGCAGGTTTTTGTGTGTGCGTGTGTGTGTGTTAATGAGAAAATAGCACAGATAACAACACAGATCACATGATAGGTCATCACCTGATAAAATTACTAGCCATCCACTGAGCAAGTTTAATTGAATCCTATAACCCTCTGTACTGGCAATTTAACTTGAGGCTCTTCTGGGAGAATTAGCCTAATACTCAACTTACCTGCCACACAGCCTTCAGTGGGCATGTTTTAAGAATGTAATATCTATCTATCTATCTATCTATCTATCTATCTAAATGTTGAATGTTATTTGGCATTTTGCATCCTTGTGGATGTATTGAAATAAATAAATAGATAAATAGATAGATAAATAAATAAATAAATGCAATTACTGCACAAATAACAACTGAAGCTACCCTGGAGTATCTGGCGTGTGAAGGAACTGGAGACGTTTGAAGTGAAAGGGCTTTCGAAAGCAGCGTAGGTACTTTGAAGACTGTCCCTACCTTCCTCTTTTGCCCGGTCGGTTTCAAGGCTGCCCCTGCCACCAGTCAAAGTTGGTACGAACTTTAAAACACGCCATACAAGCGACGTCTTGGTCGCTGCCTGTTTTTAAACAGCTACGACAAGTCAGAAACCAGTTTCCCCTCTAAATGTGGATTTAACCTTAATGTAATTATTAACTATCTTAACGGCATTGATTCAAGACACGGTGCGCTGAAATTACGCTCAAATGAAACTGATCTTTCAACAGGACAAACATATCTCAGCCTACAGCACAGCTTAACAGTGTAACCAACGAATAAAGTTTAACGTGATAGGGATCTATATTTTATGAAAAGAAAGAAGGGCTTCACATCCTGCATTGTGGCTTTAAGAATGGGGCTTCCTTGAAACCGTCAAGTTCCATGTTAGTATGGTGAAATTGATGAAGTTGTTGAACGTAAGCCCATTTAGAAACAAAACATCTATTTTTACAAGTTTTAGACATAGCATTTTTTAAACTAATTCGTGCCGATATGTTCCATTGCGTATGCTTCGCTACTGTTTAGTGTGTTTCTTTATTTTCACGCACACTATGCGCGTATGTAGACAGGGAGTGGCAAAATATAAATAATTTTTTTTTTGCCATAACTCCTTGAACTATTCTTTATAGAGTATTAACGTCTGTGCATTGAGTGGCGGATCTAATGGACCATTCGTCGACGATAATCACGCAAGTAACCAAGGATGAGGAGGAAAATGCGACTTGTCGTGAGGAAGGTGAGTTTGGAAAGTTTTTAAACTATTCTGCTGCGCATGACAATGTCAGCGGGCTCAAGACAGCGGCGTTTTTAGGGCGCCACGGCGTCAGAAATACTAAATGTAGCTCTTTTACTAAGTTTATGCGCTGACTTTTCATTCTGGGAATGTTTGAATGTAACCGAATGAGAGTGATTTAAACTTTCTGACTAGCCTACAGCAAGTTTTAAATCAGTTTAGCCTTAGCGGTAGGCCTTGAGCCACGGGGAGCCGCCTAAGATTTTATAAACAAAAAAGAGGACTTTAATAAAATTCTCTTAACGCAGTCTTGAAAAGAAACATGTGGTGTTATATAAAGACTTCACCAAGTATACAGAATTTAAACTAGACGTGAAAATTTGTGGGTCTAT
>OMKZ01015881.1:0-31019 GCA_900302535.1 Neoniphon sammara | reverse complement strand
ATTAGCGTAACAAATCTGATCACACACAAGCCGCTGAACCCCATGAGCTTTCTGAAATGCAAATGTACGACCCGACAGGGAACCCAACATTCGTTTACAAGACAAACAAAAGCGGGCATGTTTTCTTAAACTCTGCGAAGAATGCCTTTTTTTTGTCTTCTCCCTTTCACAGTCCAGTCTGTGTGGTAATGTTTCTGCTGATAAGGTCCAGCCCCTATGGAGGTGGAACAGATGTTGCCCTGACATCCATCTGGGCCTTGTACCCCTGCACTGCCTCCCACGAGCGATGCTGCATGCAGGACACCCCACATTCCCGGCCCTCACAGCGAGGGGCCGCCCCCTCTTTGGGTGCTGCTCCCGGCCCAGATAATGTCCCACGAGGCGCCGTGCAATCAAAGACAAACAGAGACTTCTCCAGATCCTGATGCGCTGACACAGGACAGGAATCTACAAAAAAGGGGGCGATGCCAGGCATTTCACAGGCAGGACCTCCGGGTTCATTTGAGGCGCTTCCTTTTATTTGTGTCAACACCCTCCGACCATTCATCACACTGCCACAGCCCCTCAACACACACACAGACACACACACACTTGTCCCTTTGAAAAACACACAAATAACAGAAATGTTCCATATGATGTAACTGTAAGCTAGTGAGAGAAATGTGCCCCGGTCCAAATAATCATCGCCAGCATTGTGAGACGATTGTTCCAGAGTCACACTGCTTTGGCCGACATGGAAGACAGTGTGAGATGTCTCTGGAAAACCCCTACATGTGTTGACTTTGCTGTTCAAGTGCTTTTGTTATTCTGCAAGCATTTTTTTTTTTTAGTAAGCAAAAAGGAATTTGTGTTCATCCAAAACAACCTAGAGCACTGAGAGCCAAACATGTAGGATATTCTGCAGTTTGTGTCAAACTCTGATTATAGAGCTTCTTCTGTCAGCTATAGTCTATTACATGTCCACTCTAATGGAAAAGTCAGTATATCCAAACAGATTTTTAAGTGGCCAGCCTGGATCTCTGAAATATGTATTTGAAAATAATCCAGAATCTTAAGCATTTCTTAACCTGCAAGGCTAGACCTTACCACATACAGCACGCTCTAAACATACAATGAGTTTGGGTTATTATAAATCAAACTCAAAAGACATCCTCTGTGATTATAAACTTGCTTGACACAGTGTTATTTGTCCCTGTGGGTAAAATCCATCCATGTGTCGCCCCAAGTAGGTAAAACAAATGAATGCAAAGAATTATTTGCAAATACTGTTTGAGCCAGGTAAGATAAAACTTTTTTTTGTTTTGACCAAAACAATGTTTTCTGTGCAAATGAGAAGTTGTCGACAGTCTTGATTTTGCTGCAAATATGCAGTCATTTATCAATGCCTTAGTAACGTATTTTTTGTCAACTTTGTGTTTTCAGGAGCGCTGCAGGGGCTTCCTACTGAAATTCCATCAGTCTTGCCTGTGTTGCTGGAAGTCGGTTTGTGGTCGAGCTGTGGAGGAGGAGCAGCATCAACCTGATAGGATCTTAATGAGTTACACTCCTGCCAAGCAGTAAGTGCACTCTGCAGCAACACGCCAAATGATCGCACTAATGATCCAACGTGCTTTCCACAATGATACTATCATCACTAATTAACACTGACTTCCGCTTGTTTCTGTGCTCACCTTGGTTTCAGAGTCACTCTTTTTATTTATTTATTTATTTGTTTATTTTAAATTAAATGTCGGTTCATCCTAAATTAAACCCAGTCTATCTTGTGTTCCCTCACACTTCAGTGTCCTGCCTGAGGACTGGGCAGGATTGTAGGTGGAGGATGGTGGGTAACAGACCTGCCCTGCTGGTCTCATGCTCCATTTCTTTTCAGTCATTCCCACTCTGACGTGAGAACTGTTTCCCACTAACCCAACGTGATTGGTAACCATGGACTAGTGGGCTAGAACAATTTCATTCATGCATACTGTTTTTTTTTTTTTTTTGTGACTGGAAGTCAAAATCATGTTACAACACAGTCACGTTTCACATGGTTCATGCTTCTTGTATGTTCTCACTTCCTCAGCTCTTCATCGAACGCTTAGTATCGCTTAGCATTTGATTTTAATAGAAGATAACATAAAGCCTCGCATTTTTTTCTCTTTCTGGAACAGGTTTACCCTGGTGTGAGTCCTGTGAGCTCTGCAACATGCTCACTGTGCAGCTTCACATGTGACAGCGAACTGAATCCCACATTTACATTTGTCGGATTCCTGCCTCTATACCAACTAAATCTGTCCTGGTCTCAGATACTCTGCTAGGCCATAGAAAAATGTTTACAATCATTTTATTAGATGTTATCTTAATTATTCAGAGATCCCCACGTGTGCCAGTTGTCACTGCTGTGCACTTTTAAAAAATTTTATTTCCCATGAGAGTTGGCATTTTTAGCGTTAGATTGATTATAATTTTTTTAGTTTCATTATTATTTTAGCCACTAGTAATTTACCACAAATGAGTAAAGTTACATTAAACAGCATTTTTTTTCTGTAGTACAAAATGACCATGTTGGACAATGTTGGACAGATCTGTTGATCACTAACAATAACTCTTTGACTACTTAACAAGATGCTAAGATTTCTTGCTTTCCAAATTTTTCTACTCTGTTTTGCACCAGAAACTTCCCGCCCAGCCCCCCTCACATACTCACATATTTCAATGACAGAGGCCAGTGCTACAAGCCTGTCTGGGCATTATTATGTCATATTGTTATACTTGTAGACTTTTAGTTATCTCAGAGTTTGAGACTAGATGAAATTTTAATGATCCATGTGAGGTAAGTTACAGTTATTAAAGGTTTTGGAAATTACTCACTACAGAGGTTCAAATGTCAATCCTCCAAAATTGGGGAAACCATGCTATGCAATTCTACTCTGGCCCTTTGTGGCCACCTAAATGCCTCTTGTTTTCTCTGCGTGTTTGAATGCCTCGTCTGTTGGGTGACTTCCGTGGGATTCCAGCGGGCTTGTCACTCAGATTGTTTGTCCTGGGGACGGGGTCTGTGTGAGTCCTGTTTCTCTTCCTCCCTTGTCGGCCCGAGTGCTGATGGAGACCCGCATCCCAGGTGGCCCACACATCAAAACAAGAGGGATCCCGGCTCTTGGTTTTCAGACAAACATCACTCACTTTCTTTGTTGTCTGAGGGACAGGGGGCACGGCGGTTTATCTCCGCAGGATCTCTCCCGCTATCGCCTTCCACCGGCTCACCGCCCCATCCCACAGGAGCCGCTAAAAGCAAATGTCAGTCAAGTTGCAGGCATTGCATTCCTTCAAAAGGTCAATTAGTGGTGGCCATTGGAGGGCCTTTTGCATCTTTGAGTCAAAATAGACGGGCAGAACTTACTGCTCTAGATTGTGCAAACTGATTTTTCTTGCAGACACACATCACAATATTTTTTCCTCTCCTCTTTTTAAAAAACCACCCAGCATGCAGACGCCTCCGTCACGTTGCAGTCCACGTTTTGAAGATACAATATCTGCTCGACCCTGCCTACTTACCTACCGCATACAACACAGTTTAGTCCACTGTGAGTTATGGGACGCTGACCCTGAGTCTGGATGTGGCATATGAAACCGATTGCTCTCTCAGGCCCCGTGCTTGGGGCCCAGTATCAGCTCCTGGTGCAGCAGCTCCTGACCCATCTGTGCAGGTGATTCTTGCTCTGTCTCTTCCCCTCTCCCCTCCAGGGCTATAAGGAGCACCATGTCTCGGGGACTTTTATGAGTGTGACCTTAACATGCCCGTCTCGAGTGGTCTAGACTCTGCGCTCCGTTTACTAGAGACCCCGTCCCACTGATGGCTATCAGACTTTTTTTTAGTTTTACTGGTGACTCTCTCTTGTCATAACTCTTTGAAGACGGACAGACATAACTCTTTGACCATCCTGTTTTTGTGGACTTTGTAGAATTTACTGTTATGGCTCGGGAATAATAAAGGGAAAGGCTCTGACAACAGACGAGCGCCCACTCCCTATCTCCAAGAGACTTTAGCAGCCTTGATGAACATGTGGCAAGTACAGCTGTGGCTTGGCTGCCATCTGACGTGGTTAATGGGGCTTTCATGTGCTGGACCTGCCGGCCTTAAATTAGCATCAACATGAATTACAATCATCAGGAAGGGTTGATTCAAATGCATAGTATTTGGAGGGGAAGTCCTTTCTGTGGGGGAATGCACAAAAATTTGCATTGCCCCATTATTTTTACCTGAACAGAGTTCAAGCACGAATTAAATTTACTGCAGTTGGTACTATCTTAAATACTTGTCTTTACAAGCTTTGGCCTGTGAAATCAAAGAAAACCTCTATAATGAAGCATTGCAGTGAATGTATCATAAGAAGCCACAGTTAATTTATCAGTCACCAGTAAATATTTAATTGCTCCCTATAAATTTAGCCTTCTCTGCGTTACGGTCTGCTTGGTGCACGGCGTGGCACAGGGCCAACCTCTGTAGGTGGATTAGGTCACTGTATCCAAACAGTTTACGGGGAAAGCAGCTCCAGTGACGACACTATGTGGGCAGCTTTCAGTTCTCAAGATACAAACGTTCCGTGTGAGAGAGAAAGTGAAGAAAAACTGAGTCCTGCACAGGCACAATCTAGTAAACAAGATAGCTGCAAGAGAGAGAACACCTGTGTTTTGCCCTATTTTTTTTTCTTTGTTGTTTTGGCGTCAAGTGGTTTGCCGGATGCTGGAGCCATATTTGGTTGGATTGCAAAATATTTAGCTCACTTTATGACGAAATGTACACTGACTCACCTAGATGAAGTACAAAATGAATCACAAATAATTGCAATTTGACTGAAAAATAGAGCATGTTGAGTTGAAATATTGCCGAGGTGATGCAGTTATGTTTCTGTTGCAGGCGGCACATGGGGAGCAGCGCTAAGGCAGCTTCTCCCACTGTGAGTATGAGACAAATAGGGGTTAGATAATGGGAATAGGCTTAGGGTGGCCGCCAGAAATAGTGTTTAAGGTGTTGAGGATTAGGGTTAAATGTCAGAAAGGTCAAGTAAGATACTAGTTTAGATTGGCTTAGAGAGGTTAGCTGGAAGGAGCTCGTGGGACACTTGGTCAACTGGCAGGCAGACTTCCCCTCAGAGCAGAGCACGTTCTGTATTTTATGTTCCCAGTGAGCGATGCCGTGTGTCTAACTTGGCATATGACGGAGACAAGCCTGAGTCTGGCCTCTTTATGAATGGCGTCTTTCCTTAATAAATCTCAAGGTAGCTTCTGTAAAGCGCCATGGTAATTTAGTGACAGTCGATGTGTGTGAAACATCTTTATTTTGACTCACTGCAGAGTAAAAGCTCCAAATTCCATTTTTTTTAACATATCAGTTATTTGTATACATATGTATTGTTGACGTATAATTATTGATTAGATGAGGCCATGAAAGCTATAAAGTACATGTAATGCACATTTAATTGTCACATAAACACATTTGCTAAATGTTTGTCTGTCAATTTGAGAATCAAAAAAATGTCTCCAGTCCGGTGTTTTGGGTTTCCTTGGCTTCGCTTCCTTTTTGTGTTTATGGTTGTTCTGAGGATTGGGCCTTTAAACATCCTGTAATGGGATTAGCCAATAGGAGAAGCCCAGGAGAAGATGATGTGTTCTCTCTCTTTACCTGCCAGAGAGTGACTCGCTCACCAGGGCAGCACACACAACAAATGTGTAATCATAAAAAAATGTAAACTTTAGCCCCAGCACAAATCTTCTAAACTCCCTGTTTCAGAGAACATATTGTTTCCATTTTTCTGTCCATATGTAGAAATATTTTCACTATAATACCGTGATCATCTAATTTTACATTTTTCTAAACACACTTTTTCCCTGTTGAAGTTCCACATTGACCTCATAGATTTTCATTGGTAATTGGATCATGTCCATGAGCTGTAGAAATGAAATCACCTTGAAATTGTTTCTTTCTTTCCTTCTTTTTCTCTTTTTTCTTTCTTTCTTTTAAGCAGGATTCTATAATTCTGCATACGAACTGTTAATGTAGGTATTCACACGGAAGTATTCACAAATGATTGCGAACAAACCCACAAGTAAAACCACAGTGTTTTCATTATGTTTTAAAGTATATTTGCCCCAATAGTCGCAGCAGGCTAATTATGTCCCTCATTCTTTCATTAATCATTAAAAATATCTATGGTAATTTCCTTACATTTATTTCTAACCTATTGGGCAACTCAGCAAAAAGGTTGACATGGACATCCTCAGTAGTTTGATTGATTTAAGGTCTTCTTTAAAGGGTTAAATCTCCATATTCATGAGGAAATTTTATTTTATTTGTTTCAAATAAATCATTCATTTAAGAGGCTAAAACCAACTTCACTACAAAGGCTGTAAGACACATCTAAGCTTTCTTCAAGGATTGGAAATAACACAATAAAGTTCCTCATATTCAAAATTGCCGCTCCGTGAAACTATGGCATGCAGCTCAAATGTGAAACATTTTCCAAACTCTGACTGTAAAATCAGTTTCAAATGTGCAGCGAGCAGGGTCATAAAATCAAAGCTGTCAAATAAACCTTTACACTACAAAGAGCTGAAGGTGTAGATTTAAATGAATGTCTTTGTGGTTTTTATTCTTTCTTTCTTTTTCTCTCCATGGACAATATAAACACAAATTGTCTGCTGAAAGTTGATGGAGTGACATTCTTGCATTCTTTGTGGTCTGTCTCTCCTGTTGCTGCCGAGTGGACAGCCCCCAGTCTCTGTGAATCAGCCTGTTTCACATACACAAGATTAAGTAGCAAAAGTGACATCCAAGACCAATCGGGCCACCCAAGAGAACCGCAACCAGCGGAAAGGCTGTCAGAGCCCCCTTTTGCAACATTAATCTTCAAGCCTCTCCTGCACTGCCAGCTCACATCTCCTTCAAACGGGACAGGCAGATAGAAAACTAAACTTTCCCCTCCCTGAAGTTTTCTCCTCTCCATCAATTAACTCTTTGGGGGACAATTCATCGTCACCCGCCATGCGCCAAGGAACTTCAAACACTCGCAAATGAATTAGTTTACCAGACATTTTTAAAACCTGCCTCTAATTTGGCACCAAGGAAATGAGTTTTGATGATAGTTCAATGTGTAATTGGCCCTACTGTCTTCACACACACACGGGAGCCAAAAATCACACTGAAAATTAACTTTCAGTGTGATTTATTGCCAGCGTTACTATGAGATTCCTCTGGAAAATTAGGCCTGACTTGTTTGTGGAGCTCTTAAAAAACACCCTGAGATAATTTGCAAGTGTTTCCATGGCCTTTTCCAACCATTAGTCATTAAGATGCTAAAACACATTCAGTGCACAGGAATTTAATTGTCAGAACGCCATTAAAATAGACGTCTAGGGATCAGCATGCTAACTGAGCTCCCTTAACTAACCCAACCAGCCCTTTTGTCTTCTTCACTGACCAATAGCATCTTTGATCTCTTCAAGGGGTGTGGGGGTGTGGGGGGGGTGTCCTGACCTCCTCAGGGGAGGCGTCACATCCAACCTGATAGCAGTGTGAATGGGAAAACAGAAAAGATGAATACAGCAATTGATAAATAGCGGAACATGAGTGTGTTATGCCGCGGCATGCCTTCAGTCCCATGAGGGAGCCTTCCTAACCCCGGCCTTTCTTCTGCCAGAGACCTGAGAGGCAAAGGGGGGGAGTCGACCCATCTATGAATCCTCCTTTGAAGAGAGATACACTGAAATCAAGCAGCATGCCACAAATACTTTCTGCTGGTTTGGTTCTCTGGATTAGGTGAGCCTCTTTGCTTTTTAATGGGAATCTAATATGTTGGAGTTATTATCTGGATTTGACAAAGTTCAAACAACTGCTGTGATCATTTTGCAGAAAATGTTCTGAAGAGATTATTTTCTAGGAAGATGGACCCTGATAATATGGCTTTTTTTTGTTTTACTGTACAATGGGTAATAAATGATACAGGATAATAAACACTTTAGGTAAACAAATACGTTTTGGTGATGCTTGCTATGTGCCTTTGTTTGGATAGCCAGAAGTCATCATCAATCTGTGATCTATGCCCTTTAAAACAAGCTCCAGTCCACACAACGTGCTGAAAACTCACAAACAAAAACTCACAAACAATCTCACACACACACACACACACACACTGCAGAAGCAAAACTTTGGCCACAGAGAAGCTGGGTTGCGTGCTTCATTGCCTGGGTTGGGGAGTTCACTGTAGTGAAAGGCCACACACAACACTGATCATTAGGTCATCATAGGCCAGAAAGTGGTTGCGTGAGTGAACGTGTGTGTGTGCGTGTGTGTGTGCGTGCGTGTTATTTAGAGAAGCTCCATTATCCAATATGTCTTGGCACAGGTTCAGTCTAAAACTTTCACCTCAGATCTTGTGTCCGGTCACTGAGTCAAAGCAGGACGCTTGACTCACTAATGACTGCATGCGTTTCCATAAAGTCTATGAGGACTTTTAATGACGGCAAGTAATAAAGTGATATGCCTTTATAATGTACTTATGTTTCAAAGAAAAACATTAATACATATCTGTCTTTGGATTTACAGCCCAAGGGGAAACTTGATTTACAGTTAGGATGTACGTGTACCAGCAGTAATTACTACCTTTAGTCACCGGACTGTATGATGTATCATGCAGTTTGTGAAAAAATATGTATATATATAAACATGCTACACGCAGATTAAACATACCACAAAATAATGTTTTCATTATTTTTTATTTTTGTATCTGGGAGCCAATTTCCTCTTCAGTACTATATAGTTGAATGAATGAATAAACCAGAGAAATCATAACACAGGGTTTGCATCATGTTGTTTTTAGTGATTGTTTTGCTTCATCATTACTTAAGAATGGAGCATTGTAGGTTTTTGTCTTCTATTTTTCCAGCTAATGCGGCCTGTTTTTACTTGATCCAACCTGTAAAATATTAAAACATTGCAGCATTGTTTCTGGTAACTGAAAGTAACAAAAAAACAAAGTAATAATGGGTGGGGATACAAAGTGTGTTGTGCTTATCAGATAATGGACATTCTTTCTCCAAAATCTGCTCAGCATATACACACAGTAATATTGATATGCTACATAACTGACAGATTCATCTTTACAGTGTCTTGGGAAGTAGTGTAACATCCCTGACATTTTCAGTCCACTGATGGTTAATTCATTACAAATTCATTATCCTGAAAAGCCCAGTCATCAGCAGGTACATGCTTTTGATGTCAGTATGGTTTGAATGTCATGTGTTGAAATTCTCATGTATCCTGCCATGCTAATATTTTCCTCCACAAAGACTTTATGGATTGTATAGATAGTAAACCTGTTAGGATTTGTGCAGACAAGCGAATTTCCAAAGATCTCATTCTTTTTGTTTTGGTCGAGGCAGTTGCACCACTGGTCTTTGTACTGTAATTATGACTTCACACAATACCATTGTGCCACCCTGCTCTGCCGTCTCGTTTCTCATACATTTTTCTACTATAGGCCAAGACTGGCGGAATGCTTTCAACTTTTATGGTACCAACTTGTGCCAATTGAGTTTTTCCCCCTGCTTCTCTCTGTGGGGATTTCAAAGGGAAAGCAACACATGCTGTCATTCATGTCTTGCGTTCAGATGGACCATTACGCTCATATCAGATCGGCTCTTTTGATGTGCCAGTGACGGAACAAAATAAATAGCGAGCGCGACGCTGTGAAGGATTTGCAATGCAGTGCGTTAATTAACGAAGGGCTGTACCAATTAGGCGACCATGATTGGTGTGCGAATGTCAGCGCAGTCACGCAGTTGAGGTGCGCTGTTAGGTGCAGAGAAATGCTGCGTTCGCGACAACTGGGAACTAGGAAATTTTCTACATCCAAATAGGAAAAATTAATTTGAAAAGCCCTCCAACCTCTACACCTGTTTGGAAACCGGGGCCTCGTCTCTGAGCTCAGACCACAACGTGCAATTCCATGACATCATATAAACATAATTCACCCTGTCGGCGTTAATAGTGAATGCTATTTAAGTACTATGACTGCTAAAGGAATGGTATGAACAACAACAACAAACTTAATGGCAGACTTCCAAGTTTCTGTTTATGCATGATACCGGTTAATACAGTTGGAAACTTAGAAGATTAAATTGCTCTGTTAAAACTGCACAGTAGCCCTTTAGCGCTGGCATTGTGATAATGCTTTTGAGAGATGTATAACACGTGTGACAGCTATTTCAAAGCATCCACTGCTCTTAAAGCATCCAAACGCACGCAACTCTCTTCCGGCCGTTCATATTTTCCCCACCTCAACCACATGAGCGCTCGGAAAAAATCCCGGTTGTCCTGAACGCAGCATAACACCACTGTTTACTGAACACAAAGCCCATAAACAAGCACTGGCAACAAGTGCACTGCCAAGTGTGAATAGCTGGGCATTTAAAATAATTTATGGCTCACCCCTTCCAAAGATGTCCAATTTATTTCAGAGGGGCGAGGAAACGTTTACTTGGCTCATAAACTTAAAAAGTTATCTGGAATATGCAGAAATTAACAAGATAAAGATTAAGTAACAAAGTTAAGAGGGTTGTTTTTAAACCAGGACTGGAGATCAGACTGGAGACCAGACTGGAGACATAATGTAGACTTTTTGATCTTACTGAACCACTATACCAATGGTACTTTAACTGGTTTGATTTGACACAGTTGTTTGGGTTGGATCTTATATTGTTCCAGGTGTGGATGTAACTAATTACATTTGCTCATGTTACTGTAATTAACATTTAATGTACCTTTTTTGTGTACTTGTACTTTTTATATTTTTAAAGTTTAAAGTCAATTTTACTCAAGTACGTCTTTGCTGAACTGTACTTTGTCAGCTCTCTACAAACATCAGAAACTGGGCCATCATAAACTGACAGACTGTGGAACCGTTCACAGTGGACACTCAGCAGAGATGAGAAAAGAAAACTGGCTTGACTTTGTTGGTGCACTTTTTTGTTATTTCCAAATTTCAAATTAAAAGGGTCAAGTTTAAACTTTGTACTCTTTTGGAATTGCATGGAAAAGACTGCATCTAACAAATTTACTGTTTATAAAAAGTAACTCAGTAACTTAACTGAGTAAACTTTAAATGAGCTACTTCTTACTTTTACTTGAGTAGATTTTTACAGTAGTACCTCTCATGAGTGAAATATCAGTACAGTAACAATAATTCTGCTTGAGTAACAGTTTCCACTCTTTCCACCACCGTATCGTTCCATGTCATTTAAGACACAAGCATCTCATCTTAATACGATAAATGAAGCACAGAAATCAAAATCACATGTTACTTTGGCAGGTCTCACTGAAAAGGTGAAGCTTAAGCTACATGTGGACAAACCACAATCTAACCTGACGATAATGTTCTTAAACAACGCTCCACAGGGGCTGCAGCGATGAAGTGGTAACCTTTTTAAGGGGAAAAAAAAGGTTTTAGGTTCTTCAAATTCCTGCTGTGCAGCTCTCCTTCCACAAAAACACTTTTCAGATAACAGGATGGAAACAAACACTCACACAGGAAAAAATGTTATTGGATTTGGCTTACAGTTATATTTATCCTTTTATTTAAACAGGTCCTAATTGTAGTAATATGTTTTTCGTTCTGTTCGAAACGTTTGCCTTCGTTTTGTTGTTGCACAGCTCCACTCAGACGGGACAAACACTTCATTAAAGAAGCAGACTATCTTAGGTAATAATTAATGAGGTGAATGTTTGAACAATAAAAATGATGGCGGCCAACAGATTTTGTTTACATATACATATTTATCCATTTATTGACAGGTTGAGAATGTACAGGTCTGCTGCAGAACAAACGGAGGTCAAGCAAACTAACAGATGGGTGTCTTCAGTTTACTTAGCGGACCTCCTGGTCCTCTTGTCCCAGGAGAAGTTTGCTCCGTAGGACTTCACCCTGGGCTTTGATGTTCTTTTCTCTGTTATGTCGTAGCTCCAACCTGGGGGAAAATACCATCACAATAAGAGGGGGGGAGAACATCACGTATATTAATTTTGGACGCGTTCCAACCACAATGAGGTGTTTTGCAGACATCAACAGGCTGTGTATAGTCAGAACTGCCCTAATCACTTTCATGGAGCAATAAACAGAGTAAGCCAGCTTCCTTTGCTTTGTTTCAACAAAGTTTCCCAGATGGTTCAGTTCTCTGAGTCTCTATGTGTACGTTCTGTTGAAATGTTGCTAGGCTGTGAGACATGGTGAGTTCTTCCTCAAGTAAACTAGGTTGTTGTGTGTTAGTTTGTGCAGATGACTGTGTCAGTCGCCCAGGTGAGCAATAAAGCATGGAAAATAAAAACAGCAAAAACAAAAAGGACAAACATGGAAAATAACCTTAAGAACTAACTCTGTTAAACTCCAACAGGGAACTTGGTGAACTGGCTTGTATGATTTTCATCACATCAGTATTACTGCTTTAACTTTTTATTATGTAATTTGTTATTTGTTATTGAGGGCACATGTCAGTGACTGATACAGTGGATCACTGTGATCACTTCTGAACTGAGTTTAAAAAAAAAGCAGGGAACATTTAAATGGCCCAAAGCCTATTCTCTGCACTATTTCACCTTTTAAGCTACTCCATCAATTTTACAAACTCAATAAAAGATGTAGAAAACTTTTGTTTTCAATCTCATTCAGGTAGAGTATTGTGAAATACGAAAAGCAAAACCAATCATTATGAATTCATAATCAACGGTTATTTTCACATTAAATATTTTTACTTTACTATGAATATTCAGCATTCACACAGTCACAGGCTTCATTGGCAAAAAGTCTTGAAATATGTTGAGAACACAATTCCTGATTTAACTTTGTTGAGAATACACTGCACTCATTAAGAAAACATTATCCCGGTTTTCAGCAGAAGCTCTCTGTCGCCATACAGAGTGGTCAAGTGCTCTAATGATGTTTTGCATTAACTAACATCCTGTAACTGATTCCATTTTTAGATCTGGATCAAAACGTACATTGATCTAAACCAAATCCAGTCACTACAGTATTGATCAATTCACTATTTGACACAATCAATGGCACCAAATTGCCTTCCAAATTAAAATGTTATCCCATCCCAGCCCTCCTCTATGAGGAGAGAGAATTCATGGTGTGTATTTTACACACACACCACAATTTTGTTTAACATTTTTGCATAATAATAATAGTAATAATAGCCTTTATAACCTCTATTTATATAGCAAACTTTCAATACATATACTTGCTTTTAGGTATATTTTTTGTTAGGTGCTCACTTTTTCCTTATTTCCTCTGCTTATTTTATCTGAACATTTTTTACCTTTTGTCCGTGACAGTTTTATAGAAGGCATCTGGAAACTCTGTTGTTAGAAAACTACTATAAAAATGCACTAAGATAATTTTACCATTTTTCTCAGCAAAAGCGATGGCATCCTCCTTGGAAGAGAAAGTGAGCACCATGTTGGATAAGGGGTCAGCCCTGAAAGACAAGAGGAGCTGTGAGCAACACAACAGATATCCCACAATGCCAGAGTTCCTATAACTAGATTTTATGACCCACTAAGTGCTCTACTCAACATTGATCATGACATGAAGAAAGCTGAAAAGAAAAGAAACTCCTCACATAAAAATGCAAACGTGCAATGTAGAAAATGTAACAGAGGCCGTTCTTACGTTGAGGCCCAGCCCATCAGCGGGTTCTCCCAGCGCTCTCTGGTATCAAAGTCCATCTTCCACTTCTTGGTGCTGTTGATTCCTGACTGCATGGCCGTTTTAGTAGGAACAAAGATGCGCACCTTCCGTGTTTTGATGTGCTCTTCTGGCACCCCTGTCACAGTGGTGATGTCCTGTGGAACAGACAGAGATAAAGCACACAGCAATTTTAGGAAAAGCTCAGAAAATTTGCTCAGATTGAAGCTTAGATAACACTTTGGAAAGAAAGGCATTTTTTTCAGTGGCTTAACTACCAACAGCCTCATTTTAAGGTTTTATGATCGATTTTGACCCAAGGAAAATGCATAATAAAAACAATAGTAGTGTCATTAAATGGTTAGTTAATAACTTTGAATGAAAAAGTCCTTTGCTTTGCTCCAGCTCCTGAATTGACGGGCACCCGACTAAAAGAACATAAAAACACTAAATCGTAAAATAATTAGTGTTTTCAGTGTAGCACATATTAGTGGCAAAACATGAAATGCATGGATGAATGACAGTTCAGAAAATTTGCAGCCAAACTGAAGCCTGTTCCAGTCTGTTAAATGTTCTGTGATTTGTAGATATGTTGTGTGTGTGCAGCAACTCTCAGCAACAGTTCTTAGAAATCAGGAATTCCTGCCAATTGTCAAAAATAATCTTTAGATCAACTTCATTATGAAACCAAAGCATTTTTTTCCCAAATGAAGCTCCCTAGATAATACAGCCCACCTGAACCTCCTTGCAGCACTCTGAAACCATGAAATGTTACTTAAATATATAAAGTTACTGCCAAAACTAAAATCACCTTAATCTAAGACAAATGACTGCTTTTGCATAACACCCTCTATTGCTTCTGCACTAGACCAGCAACTCTGTACCATTTTGCCCAAGATCCTGCACAACTACAACTACATAAAAAATGGGACAAAAATAATTAAATTAATATAAACAGTGAATATAGACGCTCCATTGACTTATTTCTATTTCCCTTCTTACACAGAAAACAAATTAAACAGAATTTCCAAATACAACTTGAACTGGAAACCATAATGCAAAATGTATTATATTTGAATGTACAATGAATATCAAATAGATCACTGACGGAGAATCGATCGGTCAGTACAGCCCCCGCTTAAAGCGACAAAACATGAAATGAAGGTTACTGGGTGCAGACAAAACAAAGTACAAAGGCAGCCACAGCTTTCCAAACATGCTATGTTCCTGTGTTAGAACCCTCTGTGACATGTTATGTGTAAGAAATCAACTAATTGACCTGTTTGTGGTGACAGACTGGCCAAGAGTCTTCCATTTTGACTTTCATTTGAGTTGGTGACTGATGTCTTTTTCTTGGCCAGCAAACTGCAAAAGGTTAATGCAACATGTCTGCATGCACAGCCACCCTGAAGGTTACATATGATGATGTATGTGGTTTTGTGTGTGTGCGTGTGTGTGTGTGTGTGTGGCTACTCATCAAAAGCAATGCTTGCAGTTGGGAAAAAAACAAAAACAAAATCAAATCCAGGCGTAGGTCATTTTGTATATCGCATGCATGTGAAAAATCAATACAAGTAATTAACTATTGTCTTTCTAATGCACAGCCACAATTTAGCATACACCAGATCGATCATTTTAATGTTGGCTAAAGGTAGGCTTAATTCTATGATGGACTATGTAATTGTGCAAAGGAAAGAATTATTAAGATAGACACAAAATGTTTAGAATGAAACTGCAAAGTGGTCACAATGTAATTCTAATGTCAGTAAAAATAATTGAAAAAACACTTAGGATAATGTAAAATAAATAAACTTTTTTTATTATTATTATTTTGAAGCTAGGTGAACTTAATTTTAACACCAATAGGGCTCTAGGGATCTAAGTTTTCCTCTTGGGACACAATTCAGTAATTCAAATAATTTTTACAAATTCAGATTTGCTTCCCACAGTGACACAGTACAGCTTAATATTGATGAATAGCAACATTCAAAATAGCAGGAAACCAGAACTGATTAGCTCGTTTTATACAAAGGGGTTAATTATGTATTCAAAAGGCCTTGTAATGCAAAGAAGAACAAAATTAGGAGCGCGCTTTACACTCGTGCATTCAGACGCATAAAACTTAAGCTAAACACTTGAGGTGACAACACACCTTAACCTAAATCTATCGAAAAGACCTTATTCAAGACTTTCAGAAAGTAGGCCAGGGCGAGAAGAGGAGGAGGGGCCAAATGCATATTCCTGGGCAACTGGAGCCCCTTCAAGCTCCTATAGAGGATTTCGTCCAATTCTTCAGGGAATTAGCAAACAAGCAATGGGAAGTCGGCGACAAAACACAGACGAACCTCCCAGCACGCAGGCAGCAGCCACCCAAGACTGAGGGCTTTCCAGGGCGCTCCCCTTTCAATACAAGAATTTTACACATTTCAATGGCCATTACAACTTCAAAGAATCAAATTTTCATCATTGTCTGTCATCTGCCAGTTGATTTGTAGAAAGGGGGTCTTTTTGCATGAACTCCACACAAAAGCCCGCCTTTCCTTTGGCACAGACCGTTCCAATGATATTTAAGCCTAGTAAATTACGGCTCCAATTGCTAAAATACAGCTTGTTTCAGTGAAACAGCTTTTGCCATCCCAGAAGACCAGACTGAATTTAATCATGAACAAGATCTGCACATTGAAAAGATTGTTAAAATGAAAGGAAAAGAAGGACAAGGGGAAAAAAAAAACTTCACAAGTACTTGGTAATTATTTCCGGTTGCCCTATCTACTTAACCTTAACAATTCCTCCTTGTCAGAGAGAGGAGGAAAACATGTTCTCTTCACCCAAAGGGGGTAATGGCGGACTGTTCATGACACAATAACAGACGAGACATTGTGAAAGCCCCAAAATATGAAAGGCCAGGTTATTTTTTCATCTTGGACGACGCAGCAGACGATGAAAGTTGTTAAAAGCATTGAGAGCGCTGCTTTCGAGGTGCTGTTTGCTTGAATAAAACTCAACTTTCTGTGATTTGTATATCAAATAAGATCTTCGGTCCAAGAGCGAGTGGTGATTTCCAGAGTGTTTTGGAGAGAAACACAAGAACCATCACTGCTGAGCCCGCTGAGATACTTTGCATACGATGAATGCGGATCCAGGACAAAAATAACTAATACAATTATTATTAGTTTTTCCGTTGAGATAAATCAAGATTGTGGCTGGACAGGAAAACTTTGTTCTGTGGTCTCTCCTTTTTTCTCCAACAAACACTTCTGAATGATGGATGCATGAAAATCCCTCTCCCAGACACAAGCAAGCGTTAGAAATTATACCCTTGGGGATTAGCAGGCCAGACTATGGTTACGCCTATGTATGTTACATAAACCATAACTGACACATGGGGCCCATGTATGGTAAACTGATGCAATAATTTGTCAAGATGTAGCAGACCTTAAATCACACCTTATGTGTGGATGAGTATAAAAGGTGCTTCGTGAATAAGGGAGGATGTGTCAAAATGCCAAAGCACTGAAAATACTCTGCTCATTATGTTGTATTGTTTGTAAAAATGTGAGTCTAGACTTCTATGATACTTGCATACATTAGACTGAAAGCTAGGAGGGCTATCGGCACAACAGACGCACCCACAATGCCTGGATCCACAAAGAGAACGATTGTGGCTGGAATGTGGTGTGTTCCCAGGAAGACTAGAGAGGGCCATCACAAAAGGAAAACCCACACGGTGGGCACTTTTTTCTTCTGCCATGTACAGGAAGCAAAATGAAAACTATCAAGTTTGACACTATTCACAGGGCCTTCACAGGGCCCTACAATACCTGGCTGGGCAGACAGAATGCCGGGCTTAAGAGAGGGGGAAAAAAGGCTGGCAAAGTCTCCGTCACGTGAAAGCGTGTCGATATTTCTGACACCTCCAGGCTCCTCGCCGAATAAAGAGCATGGGGGCTTGTCGCTGTGGGGCCGCAGGGCCCACCAGAATGCTGAAAGCTGGTACCCCTAATGCTCCAACAGAGCTTGGATGGGAAATTTCTATATAAACAAAAAAGGAGAAAAACTCTATATGCCTAAATAAGGTAAAATAGCAGAAAAAGCTAGGGTATATAAAAGTGAAAGGTAGGTAGTAGCACCTCATTGGTTTCAAATTGCATCCAGAAGTAAACACAAACAAATATATAATAGCATTTCCCTCTTAAGGAAGGTGATGAGCAAAATCCCTCAATGCAAACACTGGTGAAATGCAATCAAATGAATGCGCATGTGGCCCTCCTGATACAAATTCCTCCAGTTCCTCTGTTAAATAATACTGAAAAATTTGAGATGACAAGGTGTGATATCCATCTTACTGTTGGTGTGTTTTAAAAACAATGGAATAATGCATCTTCCTCTATTATATGCTGTATGCTGAACACACCGGCCGTCCTGGCACCGCTGTTCCTGTATCCTTCAGTACATCGTCAGTTTGGACTGATTCACAGCTGAATGTCCCCATTTCCCAGAAGTTAATCTCCCACAGTTTATACAGCTGCTGTTTGAACTGGACCCATTATTAACCACTCAGTGATATAAAATATGGCCTCCATATTCATTTTGATATCATCTGCAGATTTGGTCCAAATGGAAGGTAAGTTAAAAGATATTTGTGGCGTGTAATTTATTGCTGTAAAGTCATATCTGAGGTAATAGATGAAAGGAATTTACCCTAAAAAATGGTTTCCCCAATTGGATGATAACCCTGAAAAACTATTTCAGACATCACTTTTTGCCCTTAAAAGACAGCGCAATGCAAAGCAAATGGCATTTTTCTTGAGCAACCAATTCCAATGAAAATATAAACTATATGGGGTAATGAATAGCGGAGTAAGTAGGAGGACCTTGTCTTCCAAACATGACTGTTCAGTAACTTATTGAAGTGAATAGCTCAGTCTTTTTCACTCAGTCACAAGATAGTCCCTTTGTGCCTACTTAGAAATAGAGGATTATTTTAAAGCTAAAGTAAACCCTAAAAGGGAATTTACATCTGTTATTGCTATGATATTGGACAGCTCAATCAATATTTGTGAACATGACCAACCCTCTTCCAAGCTATAAAGCAGAGAACTAGAATAATGTAATTTTGTCAAGGGACAAAACTTGGAGCCGCTCTATTGAAAATGACTGTGGAATCATAGCATGTCTGTCCGAGCTTTGTCACCCCAAAGGAACTCTATTTTATAATAATAGTTTGTAAGCAGACTTATGTGTCCTTATTCTTAGAAAAATGCCCTGAATGCCCTGGACACTACCACATTATCTAAACAGATTAGTCTTGGCTCTCTTACTTCTAGGGCTTGGACACTTGTTATTAGTGTTGACAAATCTAAATTAAGATCCCCAGGATCATACGATTAACATATGTGTTTAAGAGTGTATTTTTCCATTTAAACAGTGATCACAGAAACCTCAAGAGAATAAAAAAAATACATTATTATTAATTATAGCTGCTGTGCAGCAAAGGGACGCGGCTAGGCAGTAGTTGTGGAGAAGTAGTGGAACAAGTAGAAGAAGATGAAGAGGAAAAATGTGAAGATTACCAAAAGAGGAAGGGGATTTGTATATAAGACTAAAATTGGAAGTTTCTGGAGAAAGTTTTGTTCAAAGTGTCTTTGGAATTAGATTCTTTGGTGCTTAAGCAATAGCAGTAACAGCACATTCATCAGTTAGTTGCGGCCTAACGAATCCCACATGTCTGTTGGAAGACTCACGAATGTGTCTTTACAGCACCACCTGGGGCTTGAACCCACAACCTTCCGTACCACAGGCAGGCTCATAACATGATGTGCCACCTGGGCGGACAGCTGAACTGGCTGCTGACAGCTTTGTAGGTCAACACCCCAAGCTCATATTAGTATGGAAATCAAATTGATGAGATGGGGGGCAGAAATATTCTAGACACAGTGAATGTTTTTGTGTACTGTTTACATGGTGATTAATCATTCCGTTTTTGAAATCCTGACATTTAAAGATGCTCTGTTTTACACTGGGGAAAATGTACTGCATGGGGAAAAATCTAAAAATTCTGCAAAAAATTCAGTTTTTGAGATAAAATTCAACATTGTGAGCAACCTATCATTCCAGAATATTGTCATTTATTTTTAAGTAGATTAGACTATAAGCAAGCGAGAAATTACAATGTAAGTGGACAGTAGCATTTACAGTCAGATATTTTTAAGCACTGCGGACTGTGGGTTTTGATAAAATGAAAATCCCTGTAGTTGTTATGGTGGAGACAGTCTGAAGATGCTGTGCTGCCATTTTTGTGTAATTTGATGAACATTTGTAGGACTAGTTTTAAAGTTTTTGATTAAAAAAAAAATGCAGTGGTGGACTTCATAATTTGCCCTAGGTTGCAGTGTATGAAAGTGTCTCTGGGCTACATTTTGGTAAAAGTTGTAAAGCCGTAGCACATACAGTTGATTTTTAATAATCTTTCAAAGTTTTGAACTTTATACACTTTCTGTAGCTCCACCTTGGGGAAATCTGGTTCTAAACTTCATCTTGCGTAGTTTTGGACTGGATAGCTGTGTAAGGTTTGGTTTATTTTCATGCGTGGGAAAGCAATTTTAGTAAGAAGAAGAAGGAGAATACAGAGCAAAACAAGAGGGACCAGCAGCAGAGCTACTCGGCCTCTAAAAATATGTAATAAACACATGCATACACGCTGTGGATGCATGGCTGTAATACAATACTTTCAGCATAGTGACTATTAGGATGTAGCGACTGGTAATGGTGGACACCTTGACAGCCATGTTGAGATTGCGGTCAGCCTATCGTTTCTTCTCTGTGAGTAGCATGAGCACCCATATGCCAAAGCTGCAGCTTGGCAGCCTGGGGGGTCATGAGGTCAGCTGAGCTGAATTATGTTGAGTCAGCGTGTGGCGAAAGCCCAAACACATCACCCTTAACCCCCCCCCAGTGTCCTGCTCACACCCAGACCAAGGGCCTCACTCATCACCCTCCATCGGTTCCCACCTTCAGACATCTTTGAAGTGTAAAGAGCGTGCCAATTACGGATTGGACATAAGGGGCGTCTCTAATAGAAACAAATATTATGTTGCTTGCTCATGTGTGGGAGTGGTTCAATGCTGGAGAACAAGACGCAGCTGGCGCTGAGGGTCATCTTAAATCTCACATTACACATGCCGACGAGGATCGGAAAGGGAGGAAGGGGTGGAGGGGGTCATTTATGAATATGCTGGACACAGCAACAGTTGTTTGTTCGTGCACTGTATGACAGCTTAACACAGAGCCAGGTTCACATGCCCTCTTAAGAAGTAGTACAATATGCATAAAAATAAGGCCAATAATATCTTGCACATGTGGCGCTGTTATACCGCCTGTTGTAACAGACTCCTCAGTACACTTTACTTCCAAGTCACAACAAATTTTGTTGTGGAATTCCAAATGCACCACAGTTTTTATTAGGAATAGGTGTTGTTTTTATAATAACCTACAATTAACAGCCTGTAATTGTAACCAATTTAAACCAATTTGGAAAATGGAAAGAACAGCCGATATCGTAAAACTGGAGGACTAAAAAATAAATGTAAGTGAAGGCAAACAGAAGTAGCAAGCAGTCTTTTTTATGGGCACTACAAACACCACTCTGAGCAGCTAGATGTTTCCTAAAACTCTGCAACACTGACAGTGCTGAGGAGTCCTTAAGAGGCTTAGTCTCTATGGAAGAGAGTGTTAATGAATGAAATACCATTTAGTGGATGATACATAATAAAGCCTCTTGTCTGGCACTCTTCAAAGACCAACATCCTCTGACCCGCTACTCCAAACTTGAGCTGAGAGATTTTTAGCATAAGCGCGGCGTATGACAGGGCAACCAGACAAAACCGACACTTAAGTTGTCTGTGTGTGAAGGAGGGAAGAAGGGTGGGAGAAAAAGGATGAGAGGGAGAGGAAGGGGGCGGGGTGGTGAACGTGCTCTGTTCCACTGTAGGTCACTCTGTGTCTGAGGCTAGACAGGCTTAGAGAATTTATACCCCTGTACTGTAGACTTAAACTGCTCGTGCTAAAAATATCCCATAGTCGGCATTGCTCTTTTTTATTGTGATTGTATGTCTACATTGTCCTACAAAGGGGGACTTTCTTACAGTTTCCAAGTGTGTAATGAAATGAATTTGTTTGGCGTTACAGTGGTTGAACATACGTCACTTAATTCCGAGAAACTGACTTCTCAAGTGTCACAAAGTGAATTGGCGTGTCCAACTGAACAGTCCTGGACATCCGGGTGGTGCGGTGACCTTCTGCTACCTCGCCTCTCCTGAGAGACCGTGAACTGGGAATTTCCTGATATCTCTGTGTGGTAAAACTTGATGCATTGGCTCTTGATCTTTTAATCTGATTTCAATTTAGGGCTTTTCAAAACAGCCAATAAACTGCCTTTAGACTCCACTACCTTACAGAAATTATCAAATTTGACACATTTTGTCCAGATGTAACCATACTTGCCAAGCACAGAACGCTAAGTATGCTGGAAACCAAATGACAGATTAACAAATTTAATATGTCAAGAATCAAATGGGCCTACCAATTCAATGTTTTTTCTCCTCTCCCCTGCTTCTTCACCTCCCTTAATCCCCCAAACTCTCATAACTGTCCTCCTCTGTCTCGTAAAACTCTAGTGCCTTTAGAGAACTCTATAACAAGGCTTCACAAGCACTTTAAGATTATGGTGTTGTCTTTATGTGAAGAGAGGGAGGGTACTTGGCCACGGACTGAAGCATGGATAGACTCTGGCTCTTACTCCCACAACACTTGGGCATATGTGGAAATACTATATTAATGCACCATTACAGCTACATGACAGTCTAGGTTTAATTCATGCAATCCAGACTACACTAGATGCAAGGGAGCACAGGCTTGTGGTTTTCTCTGGATAGGGCCAGAGAGTAAAGCAAGCTCTGCAAACTCCTGTCCAACTGGAAAGGCCTGCCTCTAACCGAGGGAGGCCGTAGACATTCCGTGTAAAGCTGTGTATCAGTGGCCAGCCAGCCGGACCCTGGGAGCTGCCCAGCATGCTTAATCAAACAGTAATTACAAACAAAAGCGGGTCGGCATGGGCACTCTAGGGAACAGCTCTGGGCACTGAGGCTCCATCACGCAGGTCTTTCTTTGCCATAATTTCTAACATTGAGACAGTGCTTTCAAAGTTTTCTCATAAAATTATTAGAAAGTTTAAGAAGAATTTAAGGAATGTTTTCATTTTTGTTAGGCAAAAGAGGAAAAGACGAAAACAGCTCCAGTTAGCAGCCTGCAGCAACAGGGCTGACAGATCCCAATCAGATCATTTTTTTACTGGATTAGAGGATAATTTTCCTAACATCTGAGGTGATGAAAAGGGTCTTAAAACAAAGTACACTTTATAAGAGGAACAATTAGTTTCCCTACGCAATAGCTTCCCGCTATTACGTCTGCACAGACAAGAACGAAGCCAAAGATTAGGGGTGTCATTCAAAAATAGACACCATATTTGTAACAACTTCAAATTAAATTTTGCCCTCGCCAAAATGTAACAGTATCTAATGTCTTACATTTTGGCCTGGGCAAAATAAAAGGGAAACTTTCACTACACCACAGACAGCAGACCACTTTCTCCCCGGGCTGCCTGAGAGAGACAGCGTGCAAACCCAGCGTAACCTCTCACTGGATCGAGACCTCATTTGATTGGTCTAACCAGAAAGCAATTCACACTTATTGATAACCCGATGAATGACTAGTCTGTTTGCTGAATGCCCAAAAGGGAGAGCGCTCTCATTGCCCTCTTCCATGTGAGACGGAGACCACTGTACTGTAAACAGCTGAGGGCCTCTCTCTTTGCCTGTCTGGGTGAGCATTAGAGTACTTCCCGCCGTCGCCAGCGACAGCATGCCACAAAGGAACCTCTGTGGCCGACAACACTGAAGTGGCCGCTGTCTTTTTCGTGAGTCTCAGGGTGTCTCACAATCTTTTTTTCCATGCGAGCTCCTTTTCTTTCTCCCCCCCCCCCCCCCATTTTTTTTTTTTTTTTAAGAGAGGCCCTTTTTTCTCCTCTCCTGTTCCTCTCAGTGGCCCCTACTGTGAGGACAGAGACAGACACTCCGCCCAGCCAAAGGTTTGTCTGCCAGTATGGTCAGCTTTGGTCTGGGACAAAAGCGCACTGACGCTGCCCACACACAGTACCCCCCCAACAAGTCCACAACAGACTCCCACATTCCCCACCACCTCTCCCTTTCTCCATATCTCTTCTTTCTCGCTCAATGACAAGGCATTCAACTTTGGGATTCTTCTCTGTTCTGTGCAGTTAACTCAGACGGCATGCTAAAAATCAACAGACACTGCTAACCTTGGCCGCTTCAAATGCATGCTTATCAATGTTTAGGCTGCGCTTTAACAGTTAATGACAAGAAAGGGACAATGACCTTGTCTAACCAAATCTAACAATGACTTCATTATAAACAGAGATGCTATTTCAATATAATATCAAATTAGTTGCTGTTCTATTAGCTAGCTTGGATTATTTATTTTTAACTGAAATTCCCCCCATGTAGTGCCTGTGGAGCTATGCTGTGTGCCAGTAGACACAAAGTATGTATTGACTGCTCAATGTGTGGCATGACAGAGATACAGTCATATTTGTGAAGGTTATGGCCTGCAACTACCCTGTTAATGACAGGCAAAACTACAGTCATCTTTTTATCCATGGTTAACTTTTAATTTATTTGTTTTAAAGCTAAACTTTGCAAGATTTTAAAGTAAAATTACACCAGCCTGAACCGTGATTTTAGACCACAATAGAAAAGAGCATTTTATCCACCCTAATCAACATATTATACATTTTCCCTGTTTTCCCGAATGATATTCTGGTGTCAAGTATGGACACTTTTCAGTCCACAAGAAGTGAGACATCAAAATCTAAGAAAGTAATAGAGAACTTCCCCCACAACAGCAGCAAGCGTGCTGTTGGGTAGGGCTGGGCAATACAGACAAAATCAAATATTACAATATTTTTGACCAAATACCTCTATATCAATATGGTGACAATATTGTAGGGATGACTACTGGTGCCTTCACAAAATATTTATACAATATGATTTTTGATAAACAATCATTAATAATGTACATATGATGAACAAGCAGGTAGAAGCATTATAATAGAACAGCGAGAACAGTCTACTAAGTTCAGAAAACACCATCCCTTTACAGTAATGCAGCCTTCAAAACCAGGAAAAGACAACACTTATGCCGTATCACGATATTACAATATCCAAAATCCCAGACGATGTCTAGTCTTATATCATGATGTTGATATAAAACCAATATTGGGGCGGCTGCTACAATCGCACCAACTATTGACTGTTCTGTGCTATTGGAGCGCGTTCATGGGACAGTTATGTAGACTGTTAATGTTTAAGTTTTCACGGTTATAATGTTGTTGTGTTCACGTTCTTATCACTGCAGTTATGCTGTGTGGTTACTAGTGGTGGTTGACGAAAGCAATGTTGATGTTGGTTTGCAATGTGGCCACCTCGACTGAGAACGCTATAATGTTTAATGGCCTCCGGGCAGTGTTCGTGTGTGGGCGTGTTCTGTTCTGTCAGTAAATACAGCAGCATTCCTGGGGTCGTGCGGTGTATCGGGGCACAGGAGTTGTAAGTTAAGCTGAGATCTCTGTCTCACATCTCATTCTTCCACGCTGCTCGCCACAATATGTTGCCCAGACATAGTTAAGAAGAGATGCTTTTTCCAGCTTTTGTCACAAACACTAGATCTTTTACTTCTCTCCTGGCCTGGCAATCACAACCTGGCCAGGCTGGTTAAGACGAGTGTACTGTGTGCAGTTTATGGTCATCATGTCACATGATTTCTGGGAACTGTAAGCTCTCACTGCCCCTTGGCTAGCTTGTTTTAATGCCAAGCCAAAGCCTGTTCAGCTAACACGCTAACTGCTTGCAGCCGAGAATCACCACTGCTTGCTCGCCATCTTAATTTAAAACAATTCATTTAAATTACACCCTTAAACAATGCACAAACAGCAAAGACAGAATGCGCATGTTTTTACTGTGCATTACATTTGTCAGATTATTGCTGGTCTGCAGGGTGTTCATGGTTTCCAGCCTTGTTACAGGCAAATGACTGCCCTAAAGTGCCTCCAAGGTTGCTGTCCTCCAAAAGGGAGGCCTGATTCCTAAAATGTTGCTACTCTCCCAACCTTGTTCCAGACTGGTTTGTCAGATAGCTCCAAAGGCTAATATGAAACGATACTGTGCTACTTCACGCTACATACAGAGGCTGATAGTGAATTGTACTTATACTATCAATGATACAGTTTATTTTGAAATTACACTCAAGCATCTTGCATTTTGGGAGACTCTCTTTTTCCAAGCTTAAAATTATTTTTTACCTACATTACATTTTACAAACTAGAGGAACAAACTTCCTTACTGACGAGGGATCTAAAGTGTGGAGACGGGGAGTGTAGAGAGCGGCTGAATGGAGCTGCAAGATAAAGCACGCCTACGGTAAAACAAGTAATTGTTAAACTAACCCTTACCAACATCATAATGTTACGAAACACTATTGCTTAGTGCAAGCAATTACGCCGAAAAATTTTTTTCTTGGAAAAATTAAAATTCAACTTTGTTCAGCGGGGGAAAAAAAATCACCATAAAAACTGTGAAACAAGCATAGCCTAATTGGAGGACAGTAAATCAGACAAACAACAACCCGTGTGTCACGTTGCACAGGAAGGGATTCTTACCAATTTCTCATCAACTGTAATAAGTTGCGTGTCTTGTCCTGGTTTTTCTGCCAGCCTCCATGCCGACGTGCTTGTAGACCTGAAAATCAGTTGGATAGACATTACACGCAAAGCACAGAGTGCCAGACACAGACAAATGACAAAAAAGAAAATTACATAAACAAGTTACATTCAGGGACAACTACCTTGGAGGAGGTGGCGGGGAGAGGATAGAGTGAAAAGGAAGAGACAGGGAGGGAATCCCCCCCCCCCTATTAGTTCTGTCTGGTGAATTTTTGGCAGGCTCTCACTCTCCTCCTAATGACAGGATGTGCTTAATGTTGGCTGTGGCCAACTGTCAGGCGAGGACTATGTGGCTCTTTGTGACTGTACAGTAGTGTCCTGTCACAAGCAATGTGCCATAATGCCTAAGCCAGGGAAGGGTGATTCCATGTCAAGCTCAAACTCACTGTTAGTAGCTACAGATTATCACTGTTTATAGTTTATAAATTTAATGTGAAATAAATGTATTTCTTATTTAAATTTTGTGTCAAGAACACACTACACATGGTGCCTCATACTTTAAATCAGAACATGACAAAAAAAAAATCTATCTATTGTTGTTGTTTTTACATTTATTCAGTCATTCAAAGTTGTGGATATTTTTCCCACTGTATAAAATGTGTCCCTTTTGAGAAGCTTGCTGGTGCCACAAACTGTCAGGCCAAACAACAATCATCATTACTATTATCGTAAAAACTGCCTTCAAAGCCAGTGAGATTATCTGGGAAATGAGTGGTCTGTTTCTTTCCTTCAGAAACGTTTCTTGGAGTCATATTAGCACAAAGAAATGCATTATTGATTTTAACAATTGTGATGGCAAAGGGAAATGACAATTTATTTCATAGTTTAAACGACACAATCATGTTTGATCTCAATGTGTGTATGCTAAGGCCACTGACTGAGTATTAAAGCTAAGGGGAGGGCCACTATTCTGCACCAGTAAACATATTCTGGGTGCATCTGGGGACATTCTACATTTGCCTCACAAAACACAGACCTTGCTCACTTTGTATATGCTGAACCAAACCTAGAAACAGACCAAAACGTCTCTCAGATAGATCCCATTCTTCTATCTTTATTTTTTATTATTATTATTGTTTACAAATTGTTCAATTGTGTATGTGTAACTCAATCTACACATTGGAGACTCCATGCAAATTACTACAACTATTTAATATAGTAAGCTAATCGCTACTGTAATGCTCATGTTGACAACAATATCTGTACTGGATGTAGAGAATGCATTTTGACTACTGAAATTCATATTAGGTTTTTATTGTATTTATAATGCTTCCAGCTTTTACAATGAATATTTATATCCAAACTATTCCTCACTGTGAGATGGCTATAAGCACGAAAGCTCATCTTGCTTTCATGTTCACTATTTGAGCCATAAATTTTGCAGACCTGTGCTGACTACACCACAAACAGCAGACAAGACTTGTGGTCAAATGCACTTATTCAAAAACACTTTATACTCCTTTACACAGCCTGCACACTTCAAATATTCTGCCAGTGACATATAAGATGGTTTTTGCTAGTCCACACACTATCCCCAGAAAATGCATTGGCTCTCGGCTGTACTTACGCCTAGTTACAATTACAAAAGGGAAAATCACCGTTCTTGCCAACCCATTAACTTACAGTTAATTTCATTGCAGCTGCTGTTTGTGGCTGGACGACCCGACCTGCAGTTAAGTGAGCACATTCCTATTTCGCAGTAGCTATACAATACTTGACAAATGCCTGGCAAACACGCAAAATGCACAAAAACATTTGCCATGTTCATTCGCCAAAAGGAACTTTGTCTGAACACAAGTCTGATGTCTGAATGTATGTCTTAAATTGATCACTAGTAGCCACCAGAGCTAGCCCCCAACAGTTAATGTAGCTGCTGTAATTAAGTTTCGAATTAGGTCAGTATACTTCACTAGCGTTAATAAGCTTGCTAGTAACGATATGTAGCACGTTATGCCAAGCAGTACGTAACAATAATTTACCGTTAGTTAACTGACAAAGCCAAACTGTTTTCGCAGCTAGACCTAGCTAGCTAATTAGCCGGCTAGCCGATTGCTGTAAGGACACATGTCACTTAGTAGCCTAGAAACTATGAAACCAACAAAATGTGTTAAATATCACGGAAGGCGGTTCTTATGTCCAGCGCCAAATAAGAATTATTTAGCTTTGTTATTAATGTTAACGTAGGCTAGCTTACAATAACTTAGCATTAGCTAGCTAGTTGGCTCGTGACCTGCCAGGCAGGGCCTAACTTGCATAAGTCGAGTTCGAGAGAAATATTTCAAACAGAATGACTGACACCAACGTACACGAATATAAATATAGTAAAAAGTGATCAGCAATTACCTGATTGGATTTAGGAACAGTTTAGTAGTTGCATTGATCATAGATAGACGTCCCAAGCCCAGAAGTGACATTGAAGACGCCATGATTATTGTCAACAATTACGTACGGTGTCTGCGAAGGTACAAAAAGTACGTGTTGAACCGTACACTATTTGGCAAGGAGATGTTAGAGGTAGCGTTATTACCTAAAATGAGGTTAGAATATGCTCACGTAACAGTCTGGGTAGACCATTGCCAATGAGATCATATCAAAAACACCTAGACCTTCTTTCTGTTACAGAGGTTGCTCAAGTGCAATGTCCAAGTTAAAATAAGGTTATGGAATCAACAGAATGCTCAGTGCAGTGAGTTTTTAAATATACAAACTGTAGATGCAAATTTTAAAACATGTAAATAGCATTAGCACTGTGCACATAGGCCTAATTAGGCAGTTTTGTCACAGTCAACAGTCACATAGCTAATCTAATGAGTGTAATGCTTAAAGTTCAGTACATCATAGGATTAATAATAGCGTGTAATAATAGGATAGGATTCCACTTAACAGTTCGTAAACACTCAATCTCATTTACCATATTCAGCACTGTTAAAGGTACATGTGTGTGCACTCTATCATCAGTGCGCTCTTCAATCTTTAGCCCATTTAGAAGATCAAGGTACAAATGATGTTTTGAACTAAACTTAACATACTGTGGTGAAAAACTGATACATCTAACTACACATATGATATGATTTTTAAATCAATAATGTGGCAGAGTCAGAAAAAGTATAAGGAAAAAAACTTTTATTGTTTCACTCTTCATATCTGTACAAATACCATCAAACTTTGTATGTACATATGACATTTACATAAAAAATACAAAACTATATATTCATAACAGAATTTTGTATTTCTCTTGTGATGTTTGAAAATAAAAATGCATTCTGAGAAAAAAAAAGAACTGAAGTGATGAAAGTGATGAAGTTTGATATAGTGTTGAGTACTGCTGTATGTTATCCTATTTTAGCTCTGCGAGAGCAATATAGAGCACATTGGCAAGAAGACAGCACACAAATGTTAATGGCACATTTTTTCCAAAATAATCAAGTATCATCCAAAACTCATCTCTGCTCTAATGTGGTGAATAAAAATGAATGCTACTGAATAATCTCTAGAGTTGACATCTCCATGGGGAAACAAATCTAAAGGACTAAACTTGAAGAGTAACAAAAATCAAATGGCTCTTTTTTCTCTTCCTTTTCATCACCACCGTGTTGCACCTTTTACAACGCACCTCTGCAGAACCATTGAGAAAATCCCTTTGGTCAGTTATAATGAGTTGTAAACAAACCAGAAACACGTCTGTACATAAAATGATTGATATATTCCCAATAAATAAACACACAGCCTAAACATGCATTTACATATGTGTGACATAAACATCTGTGATGAAGATTTGACAGTAACAAGCAGATTTTTACAGCTCAGGGAATGCAATTTACAGCTTGCAGAAGACTTATACTTACACTGTAACAGGACAAATAAATAACACTGCTTCTCTTTGGACAAATATATTTCTTCATGATAAAAAAAAAGAACGTAAAAGGGACAACAACAAAAGGGGAAAATGAGTGGTAACACAATATTTCATGGTAGATAGTAAGCCTGACATTGTAAATGTATAAATTATAAAACACACACAAAAAAACAGTATAAATAAACATCTAGCAGACTGAACTATATGTATACTTCCTTTTTTCTTTAAAAAATAAATAAGCATACACATAATGTACAGTATGGACATGATTCCTTGCCCTAGGACTGTTCCCCTAGTGATGGCGGCCTATCCATCCAGTATAGAAGATAAATGGACATAGGCCATGTAGTCTGAGTCCTCATCTTCCTCATCCTCCTCCTGGTCTTCCGTAATGGCTATATGGGAGAATATATGGTAGCTGTTGTATGAATATGGACCACAACAGCGCAGAATATCACTGAATGTTCTCAAAAAAGCTCACAGCAAAGCCACTAGTACACAGCCTCTCTTTTTCTTTTTTTGTGTGTGTGTGTGTGTGCAGGGGTGTGTGTGTGTGTGTGTGTGTGTGAGGGGTTCTGTGTGACTTGGCATC
>OMKZ01015880.1:0-33012 GCA_900302535.1 Neoniphon sammara | reverse complement strand
CATTTCCTTCTTGCTTTCTTTCTCTTTCTCTCCCCGTCTTCTTCCCTGCAAAGGTACACTACGTCTGGCACGTTTCCAGGGCAACCCGGTGACAGCAGGTAGAGAGAAGGTGCGCTAAAGCTCCTCGGGTCTATGGCCAGCACAGTCTTCCACTCCCTCGCTCTAGCATTTCCCGCCACTCCAGGGTGCACGGGGGTGGGGGGAGGAGTTACAGCCAGTATGAAGAAAGGCTGGCTCCTCAGAGCCTCGCGCCAAATGCCGGCGTTATTCAAATCAGCTCAGTGGGTGCGGCCCAACTGTCTCCGTGTCCTGTTAACCCCCTCTGAGCTTCAGGCTGGCAAGCAGAGCACAAAGACAGAGGCAAACTGCTTCTCCTCCCTGGGCGAGGGGGCTTTGCCAGATGACTGGTGAATGTATCACTGAGGCTCCAGAGATACACCCGAATGTGAAGTCTTCACCTCACAGAAACAACAAGCTGCAGGAATAAGCTTTAAATGAAATGATTTGATGACATACTGACATTGACATATTCAATTTTTTTAAAGACAAAAGATTTGTTCTAACATCATGTGAGGCTTTACATGTGCAGTCACATTTTATCATTTCCCTTATGAAACAGAGCCATATTCCTCCCTATGACTTTATGAATATTAGTATTATATCATAGTGATAACACAGGAGAGTATAACAGGATCTTTAATAACTTATTAATGACTATTAAAAATACACTAGAACTTTTTGTATGGATTTCTAGGAACATGTCGTTAATTTTAAAGGGTTGTATTGACACCACAGTTCTAAAGTTACAGTATTTGAAAAAGCAGAACACTCAGTCCTCAGATCAACTTCCTCTCTGAAACAGCCAGTTTCTCTCTCACATCCTCTTTGTTTAAAAGGCCCCGAGGAATGAATGAAGCAGTGAGGCACGCATTCACGGCAGGAGGTGGATGGCTTGCCTGTCCTCTACCACGCTCTAGTGGCTGTGAGCGTGAAATGCAAGAAATGACTTCTTCACAATGGAGGGCCTCTAAATAATAATCAGAAGCATCATAATTCGCAGAGTGAGTTACAGAATTCATCTTAATTGTTTGCATAATTGCTCAAGACTTTGATCAGTGTTCAATCGATGTTTACATATACAATTGTTTCCACCGTAGAAATAGAACTGACAATTCCATGGTTTGCATTAAAAGTTAGCATGTTTGATATTGATGAGGTCGATGTATCCACACATAAATACTAAAGGAAGCAGATGCTCAGATTCCAGACAATAAAAGACACTCAAGCGCACAGCTTGTCCTCAGACAATCAATAGCAGCTCTCTGCGACAGATCCTGCAGAGCCTGGAGGAGAGGAGAGGGGTCACACTCACAGCATGAAACATTATCCTGCTGTGCACATGGCCACTATGGCAAATGTCACTTTGCGCTGTTGGTTTCATGTGTGCTGTCGGGACAGATTGGTGCAACTGACCGCTGCTACAGGGATGTGCTGGGCAACAATGTGCGCACAATGATTTGCAGTATGTTTTGTGATATGATATCATTACAAATGGGTGCAAGTAGTGGAGAAAACACATGGTGCCCATGCTCCTACTCTGGCTGTCAGTGAATCTACTGTTTTTGTAGTTTTATTGCTCTTCCATGATGTCAGCTTTGACACACTTGGCCTCTTCTGCTGTCAACAGACTGTAAAATGATAGGATTTGGATTTGATAACTTCATACAGGCATAAAAGGATGTTGGCAGTGTAGTGCAGGTTGCTTTATCCTCCGTGCACCTGTCAGGCATTGTGCCTCTATCATCCTTTTGTTCCTTGATTGAGTCCCTGCATGCATCCCTGCTCAGGATCTGCCTGCCAGAAACAACTTCGAGATGATAACTGCCTGTTCGTGGTGATAAAAGCCAGCCCTTATACCAAGCATAATACGCTCATGCCCTTCAAAGCAAAAACGTGCACTTTCATCTTTGTTCCCAGCATCACCTGTCTGTTTTTTGGGATTGCTGCCATATTTGGACGGCTATATATACAGTCTGGGTTCACGTTAACCAATCAGATCCCAGGTGTGGGTGTCCCAGCCAGTCTGAATCCATGGCGGTTGCCTGGCAACTGTGGCTGCTGCTCTGTAATGTGATCTATGAAAGAATCCTGCAGGCGTTTGGATGTGGAGAGGTGAGAAGAAATCATCATTACATGCACGAGGGAAGGAAATGACCCAGGAGGGACTCCATTTCCCACACTACTAAGCAGCGATAAAATCAAAATGAGCGGCGGTGCAGCTACACGTCGACAGGGAGTGGGGAGAACATGGAATTAAAATATGCCTACATCCCCATCGTCACTTTTTGATGGCCGTCTAACATGAGAAAAGAGCCTTGCTGCCTTGTGGGGAAATATCAGACTCACATGTTTTAATGGTGATGCATGAATGTGCTGCAGGAAGTACGACACAGGGCTGCTCCTCCTGCAAGACTGGATCAGCACGTTTGACACCCAGACTTGACACACAGACCTGCTAAACCGGCTGTCACATGCATTTAATCACAAGCAGTGCTGCCCTATACGGGAATGGAAACTGAAAGGGTTAAAAAAGGGGGAGGATGCAGAACGGCATGAAGTCAGTAAAAAGATGAGCGTGAGAGAAGAGCACACGCAGAGAAAGAGAGACACAGAAAATACAAGAGCAGCCAGGGGAAGATGTGCGTGAAGCCAGGGATTATTAGCCAATGCAAATAGCAAGAATAATCAGCGCTGTCAGCAGCTCGCATTTCAAATTGCTCTGAATTTCTTCCCCTCCGTCTCCATCCCTCCATCCCTCCCCCTCTTCCACAGCATCCTACTTCCTCCCTTCCTTTGAGCATTATGCTGAGTGGCTCTGCAGTGGCAGCCGTATCTCATCTCTTAAGTGCAGCAGGTTTCTATTGAATTTGTGAATGGGGCAGGAGTGAGGAAGAGCCCTGCTGGTGCTACTTACCAGGGGGAGAGAGAGAGAGAGGGAGAGAGAGAGTGGGAGCTTTGGGGGCTCAGAGAGTGAGCTGGAGGGGTAAGATGAGTCTTAACAACAGTCAAGCTCTGACCGTCGCTGGACAGGACTTGGCCAGAAACGGCAGCACCAGCAGAGCCCTCTGGGAAGATGCCAGGATGGTGCGGAAACCCTCCACCCCCACTAGGAAACCAAAATCTGTGAGTATACTGTGCTTGTGGCATGGTGGAGCATCCTTAAAAATGTCTTTGCTATGATTTTGAGAGTTATAAAAGTACATAGTAAAGTATATGAGCTGGTGTTTTGAAAGACAGCTCATCTAGCACATATTTTGGAAATTCTAAATGTATCTTCTCATCATCACTGAATCAAATTGTGGAATTGAATTGTGTTTGTCTGGCTCCACCGGTCGCCAGTGAACAGCCTGCTAATTCAGTCAGGCTTGTGTTCACTACTTGAGGCTGCATAATCTCAGCGGTCAAAACTGATGCTGCTGAATGACAGATGAGAGAAGACAGACACTGTCCACTCAACTTTATCAAACCAGGCCTTAAAGCTACAGGGTTATTTGGAGCTGTTTTACAGGCAAGTGGGGCATCATTTGAAAGCTTGAGTTAAAGTGACGTCAAGATGCTTTGTGTTGGCTGAAAACTGACCACAGTATACGCGGCCTTTGTTTCAAACCAGTTGGATAGTCCTCTGTAAAGGCTATCAGCAGCTTCGCTTGGCTTGTCATACCTGCCAATTTGGAGAGGACACAATAAAACAACCACACAGATACACCTCCAACTAATATCTCTCAGTTTGAAGTGTGGCACACATAATCCCAACATGAATTGTTTGGTTATTATTATTTTTAGAAGCAAAAGCAACTGGCCAGGGAGATGATGTCAGTTTGAAATGTCTGTTATAACTATATAAGTGTTATAGCTTATAAGTGAATACTTTATAGATTCATTTTGAAGTTGAATCTTGAATCTATTTGAAGTTCAACACATTCATGACCAGTAGACTATTAACTATCAAATAAGGGAATTTTTAAATATCACCATGGTTAAAATCTGATCACACAACTCAAATTCTATAGAGATTATTCTCTTGATGAGAAAGGATTGGTTGGGATCTGGTTCTTATGGGCTGCTGCTCAGGCCTTTAAAGAGTTAACAGGTGTCAGTCACTCCGGGATATGGCTCTGCACTGCCTTTTATCTCTTGCAGAGGAAAATATGTCATATCACACTGTTACCTCTACTCTGTCACACAGCACGCCCATTTTACCCACTGTTATACACACAGAAGCTACAGCTCAAATGGCCGAGTGGTCATATAGCCTCCATTACATTATCCTAATGGGACCCCTGAGAGTCAGTCAAACCTATCCTTCAGTTTTTATGCCTTTGTTTCCAATCATACCCACTCAGGATGAGGATAATGTTAAGTCCTTATGTTTTTTTTTCCAGTAAGGATACTTTAGTCAGGTACTTACTCGATGGATGTGAAGTCCTCACAGGCTCCACAATTGAACCTTATTGGTGGACACCAGCTCCTCTAAATCAAATGAGGTTAACCTGCTGACTGGAGGCTTTCAAGTCCGTATCTCAGATCAAATTATATACATTTTAGTGAGGGGAGCCAATTGAGACCAAGCCCAGCTGTAATACAACAGCCTGAAACTTCCTGGATGGATTTTTGAATATGTCTAACTTAAATCTGACCACCCAAACAAAACAAAATTGTCTACACTAAACATTTTTGAACATATAGAGGAAAATTTCCCCTTTACCAGGTCATCCCCTCATAGTTCAAGACAAGGGAAAAGCTCTTAAATGAATATCTTACTGCTTTGTCTCGATTTGCCACCAGCTTGGCTTCTCCTTGTTGACAGGGTCACACCATCATGCCGTCAGCTTGCTGAACTTGTGGCTAAAAGTTTTGGGAGGAAGGCTCCATCTGCGTGCTTCACCCCAAAGTTGGATGTGTGTGTGTGTGTGTGAAATAGGAAGCGTTTAACGGCCTCTCGTCCTCCAGCCCAAGCCGGAGAACGCCATCACCATCGCGGTGTCGGCGCGAGTCCTCTTCAACATGGAGAAGGAGCAGCAGATCTACGAGCAGCAGGGCATGGAGGAGTACATCAGATACCAGGTGGAGCATGAGACCGAGCCTTTTAGCCCCGGCCCCGCCTTCTCTTTCGTCAAGGTCAGGCACTGTGAAGGGAGAGACACCAACTTTACACACACACAAAGAAAAGAAAGAGATCACAAGGACACATAGAAATACACAGATGAATACATATGCTCTGAAACCCAATGCAGAGAGAATCAATATCTTCAATGCCTTTTTTCAAAATGGCTGTGCTGGGTCGTGCTTCCTGGAGGCGGTGAATGAATAATGAATACTAAACAAACACACATAAAAGTATATATACACACACACACACACTTCCAACCCCAACACAGAGTGAATCAGAGGTTTCAGAGCCTTCTTTTTAACACTGATCTGTGCTTGGTCGTGTTCCCAGGCTCTGGAGGCGGTGAACACACGACTGAGGGAGCTTTACCCCGACAGCGAGGAGCTCTTTGATGTCGTGCTCATGACCAACAACCATGCAAATGTTGGCCTGAGACTCATCAACACCATCAATCATCACGGTGAGTGACCCATGCAGGGCAAAAAGTGTCAAATTTTGCTGATTCGGAGTTCAGATTAGACTTGTATTTGTAAAGCTTTCCTGTTTGCTGACATCATCCAAGATCTGGTTTGCTGCTGGGGCTCAAACCAGTCATCAGTCATCCCTTTACTGTGTAATTGCTGATTTTTTTTTTTCTCCCAAACTGAGATATTCACTGTGGGTTCGCTTTGAAGTTAGGCGTCATTTCAAGATGTTTTCTTATAAAATACTTCATTTTAATAACAGAATCACTTATGTTCTTCAAGTATTTCCATTTCCAATAAATTAAAGTAGATTTTTTTGTCCAAATTCAGCATTTTGGAAAATAAATAAATAAATTCTTCATTTTGGAATGATGCCTGCCAACAGTAGGTGTTGTGGGTCTATTTCAAACATCTATCGTCATGTTATATCTGTTCTCACCCATGCCTCTATCATCCAAACTAAGGTTCTACATAGTCCTATATCTACACACACACACACACACACACACACACTGAGGGAGGGCTTGATTCCAGTGATGTGCAGTTGCCCTGTCGATGTTCTAGCTGCTCTGCACAGCTGGCCCTTTCCATTCCCACACTGTGAGTGACTCTGTGACCTCGTGTCCCGCCCCACAGCACGCAGACACATGAATGTACATGATGTCTGCTCAAAGCGTCACAGGATCACATCCTCTGTTGGCTCAGTCAGCGTGTTAGAGGCACAGAAAGCGAGAGAGAGCAAGCGAGAGACGGGACCTGGAGGGTAAACTACAAACCACTTCGCATGTGGTTCTACTTTATTCAGCCCGAGATCATTTGTTTGTTTCCTTTCTTAAGCCCTTAGTTAGTGGTGTTGGTGGTGCTGGGTTGTCTCTCAGGCCTTGCACACAACACAACGTCCCCGTGGGAGTGGAGGATCTGTGGTGCTGGCTCTCTGTTGAACATCCAGAGAGCACCCGCTGAAATAGCCAAGCCAAGTGGAAACATCTGCCCTGCACGAGACAGGATCTCAGGCTCTTTCCTCTCACGTCGCTCTCGGCTCGCTCTCCTTTTATGAGTCCACATCTGGCTTGCTGCTTAAAGCTCATGCCACCAGCAACATATGTAACAAGCATTACTTTCCCCTCTGTTGAGTAGTGTAATACAGTTCTATATCAACTTCAGTAATGATATGACAGATTGAACTTGAAATATCCCTCAAACTACATTCATACCTCTTCTTTCCCCAGTTTGTTTTATGTGTATAATATTTATAAGTTTTCACACTAAACTATCTTAAAGGTGCACTATGCAAAATTTGAAGTGAAGACCATTTAGACTCAGCTGACAAAAAATGTGAAATAAGCCTTTAATTGGATGGTTGACTCTACATGGTTCTCACCATCAGGGTGGTTCACTGATATTGTACTTGTTTGTTGCATGTTTTTGTCAGTTGAGTCTAAATGGTCCTCCCTTCAATCGACCCTCTGTAATTTTACGTAGTGCACCTTTAAATGAGAAACGGCATTTGCGTGGGTGGAAGTATATTCTTGCTGCTTTGATGTTATACAGCTAAAATGACAAGAACAACACTGTTTGCTTTCCATGGTTATTCACACAGAAATGCACAGGCAAGGCCATTGTTACAGGTACGATGAAAACTATAACCATACGCAATAACTTTACTTTTGAAATGAGAAATGATGAGTAATTTGTTTCTTTTTGAGCCCAACACTGCCAGTTATTCTGACACATTTGAGTGCAGCTTTTAACTTTTTATCATCTTAACACTCACTTTCATCTCAACAGTGATTCCTACAAAATCTCACTCCTGATGTTTATGTTTCTATATTATTCACTCCCAGCAGTGTGAGATACATCCATGTCTCTCATGTGTCTGTGTTAACACGAGTATCTCCTGCAGCACAGAACATGAAGTTTCATCCACATCAGTAGTTCACTGAGCTTTCGATTCTCCCTCTTGCAGAGTTGTTCATCGAGCGCTTCTGTATGACCGGGGGAAACAGTCCTATAGGCTACTTGAAGGCCTACCACACCAACCTGTATCTGTCTGCTGACCCAGTCAAAGTGCTGGAGGCCCTGGAGGAAGGTTTGTGCAGAGAGGGACTAGTCACATGTATTCCTGAGACATTATATTAAACCAATTCTACACCGAGGAGGCAAATATTATAGTCTGCAATATGTGCTGTAATAACATTAAAGGAAAAATCCATCCCTTTTTTAAAATTGGAGTTGGTGATTTACTTTGTGTTTCTGGTGCCGTTTTGTTGATACAGAGTGATAAACTCAACAACTAACTTCCCTGTTTGAAATTGCTGAATGTTGTTCCCCCTAATGTCTGTGCATCAGGCATAGCAGCAGCCACCATGTTTACCCCTGAGAAGATGAAGGAAGTGTCGGACACCCAGCTGCGTGTCGCCTTTGATGGCGACGCTGTTCTCTTCTCCGATGAGTCGGAGCAAATCTTCAAGGCCCACGGGCTCGACAAGTTCTTTGAGCACGAGAAGGCACACGAGAACAAGCCGCTGGACCACGTATGTGCAACACATCACATTCAAAATATTCAGAACCAGGCTGATAATGAAAAGGTAGAACATAGATCCAAAGCAGCAGCCCAAACTCTGTGTATAGAGTGCAGGGCTGTGCTTGGTATGTAACACACACTCTTGATACCTTAACAACACTGCAGCAATGGTGCGGGCAGGAAAACAAAATTGAACTTTTGTAGAGTGTTGGGTCATACAGTTACCTGGATGTGGTATGAGTCCACAGGGTGGTGAAATATCCTCATTTGTAGCTCCTATGGGCTAATCAAGAATACTGGATGTGTATCTCTCCATTCTCTGCCATAGCACGGCAAAACAAGTTCCAAAATAACACTTTCACCACATCAGCTACTGTAAATGAATGAGCATAAAACAGAGTGTCAGCATAAAAAACAAGTTCCAGTACCCATCTTTTTGTGTAATTACAATGGCTTGTGAAAGCAATATCAAGTCCTTTCATCCTGCCGCAAGGTTGCTATGAAGAAGGCACCTGCAGGCGCAAGCTGCCGGATCTACTTTCCAATTTAGATAAGAAACTAACAAGAAAAGAGACGTTTAATTTCCTGAAAAAGTGGGTACCATGGCGTTCTGTTTGATACTGGCTTAATCCACTTTGTGGTCGTTTATGTGCTAAGTGTGTTATTATGGGACCAGTTTTGCTGCACTATGGAAGTAAATGAAGAGATACAAATACAGTACAATGAATTAGCGGCCCAGAGGAGCAGCTATATGAGGATATTTTGCCACCATGTTCAGGTAACTGTACCACCCAACACTCTACCAAAGCTCAATTTTGCTTGAAGATGGAATTCAAGCCTTATCTCAGCTTACAGCACATCCTATTCATGCAATATCTATGACAGTCTGAAAGAAATATCCTTTTTTACTGAAACATACTGCACATTTATGTTCCTGGATTCTGGTAAATATATTGTACTGAATGTGCTATGAACTGGAAGTTAAGTTTTTCTACATATAGATGGAGGGTCCATGCTTACTGTTTTTTCTGGCTTCTTTGTCCAGGGCCCATTGAAGGGCTTCCTGGAGGCTTTAGGGCAGCTACAGAAGAAGTTTTACGGCAAAGGCCAGCGCATGGACTGCCCCATCCGTACCTTTTTGGTGACGGCTCGCAGTGCAGCCAGCTCAGGCACCAGAGCGCTAAAAACTCTGCGTTCGTGGGGTCTGGAGATTGATGAGGCTCTCTTTCTGGCTGGGGCCCCTAAAGGCCCCATGCTGGAGAAGATCAGACCCCACATCTTCTTTGATGATCAGATGTTCCATGTGACAGGGGCAGCGGAGATGGGGACAGTGGCGTGCCACGTGCCCTATGGGATAGCTCAGAGAGTTGGCCAGAGGAAGCAAATAAAGGACATAGAAGGCTCTCCAGCACGCAAGTAGCCTGGCCATCACTGCAAAACCCAGGTCTGTGCAGAAGAGCTTTTTCACAGCTGCCGTTTTGACATGAATAGTAGGGTAAACACGGGTGTTACTAATGACATTAATGAAGGTTCTGCTACACTTAAATAGAACAACACCTCAATTAATGTCATTAATAACAGCTTTGGTAACCTGCTATCTCATGTCAAAATTTTGTCAGAATTACTGCTGATAAAGGTTTATATTCATGTAGCAAATGATGTTGTATTCACTGTCAGATAATATAAGAAAATACCAAAATATATCATACACCATAAAACCTGTTGATATGCCAAATTAAATTGCATTATTACATTAGCAGGTGATTACTACGTCTAAAGGGGTGTAGCATACTTTCGAATGATGATGCAATAACAGTGTTGACTAATGACTGAATTACATTCATATTTTTATAAGTTATTGGATTATTGGTCAGTACTGTTATTACACTCTTAACAAATGTATTACACATGCAGTAATAAAAACTAGTTAGCGAAATAGTCTATTTTAATTACATTACCCAGAAATTTATTATACTCATGGGTTTTATTACATTTTCAAACGCATTCAGAGATACATTTCAATACATTTTTGACATATTACATTATCCTGAAGTTATTACATGATCATTTGCTCCAAGGCAGCTATAGACTTTTTTCACAGCAGTCATTTTGACATTAAATAGTAGAGTAAACACAGGTGTAACTAATGACATTAAGAAAGGTCTCTTGTGTGTGCTTTAAAATGTTGCTTTGTGGAGGAAAATTAATATCACACAACACCAACAATCTGCATTTTTATTTTTTTATCCACATAATGATCTTAGAACCCTTTAAAAAGGTTTGATTTAAAAATCAAAGAGAACTGTATATTAGTAATTTAAAGAAGAAATTCTATCAGATTTTATAAGATATTTAATTAGATGCCAGATTATATTGAGTTCAAAACTGTAAAGTTAAATAAGAGCTCCCGTGGCAATAAAGTGATATGTGACTTTAATCTAGTGGAGGATTATATGTGGATTATGTGCAAATCAATCACTTTATATTTAGATACAGAATCATCATAAGCAATTATACAGTTTCACTCCATCCCTATTTTGAAATGAGTCAATTTCACTGTCATGTTTACCTGTGCTTTGAAACTGGTGCCTTTATTTAATATTGATACCGCATGTTATTCTGTTATTGACTTTTCATCTGTCAATCTGGCATGCAGGTGGTATTGGTTCATTGTTTGTCTTGTGTACTGTGATTGACTGGTTGCTGTTGAATGTATTTTACACTTGGAAATTTAAGGTATTGTGAAAAACGTGACAGAACTTGGAGACAAATATGGATATTTTTCTGATTATTTAGACATTTTTGGCTTTAATATGCATTTTTTCTGATCGAACACTGATGTAGTACCTGTCTCTGGAATACAGTGTACAATGCAAAAAATATGGAGGTCAAAAAGCCATTAGATAACCTACTGGCTGTGAATTTTTGATCTGATAACTGTCCCTAAAGTGCCGACAGAGAAGAGCAAGAAAATCTTTGTGATCTATAGACTTGAGTGTGGAAAAGCCTTGAAACTTCAGGAACTACTTTACAGATATGGAAGTAGAATCACTGGATAATGCCATTGCTTTAAATTAATTGCTGTCTGTCTCTCTGTTTTGTTATTTAGGTAGATCTGATGTTGTTATTTGCTGTTACACTATTGTGTAACTGAATGTCCGTAATGTGTGTGAAGCAGATTATTGCTGAATAAGACTAAGCTTGCTCAGATAAATATAGGCCAAATGAATAAACACATACTGTGGACTATTATGCAATATGATCACTCTGGTTCAGCACTGATGGAAAAAAAAGACTATCTAAAACATTTCACCAGTTCGCACTGTCTCCTGTCTTTTTATTAAAGATGGAATTAAATGATCATCTATGGGCTTACAGAAGTGAGCACAAGGGACTTTGAACCTTTTCCTCTCAGTCTTAATGAGCAAACAATCAAACGACACATGAAGAGGGAGTCAGCGAAAGACCTCTGGCTGAGTAAATGAATTAATGATTAAAATTAAATGAATTCAATTTAATAACACAGTAGTTAAACTGTGATGTAATTCATGAATTAAATTACGTGTAGGCCCCACACAGTGTATGTACTTCTCTTTACAGCAGGGGGAGACAGAGATCAACATTCAGGCAGGCAAACTGAGGAAGGAGTTTATGGAGTGATAAGTGATGCTTGAGAGTCAAAAGAAACAGAGAACTGATACTTGGAGGATCAGAGGCCCCAAACAACTTGGTGGAGATCCACAATCAGCAATATAACATTATTTAAGTGAGACAACGAATGTACCATGCAGTGGAGAAAAGACCTTTTTCACAGCAGGCATTTTGACATGAAATAGTAGGTAAGCACAGGTGTTACTAATGACATTAATTAAGGTTCTGTTCTATTTAGGTACAGAACCTTAATTAATGTGATTAGTAACACCTGTGTCTACAGGTAAAAATGGCTGGTGTGAAAAAGGTCTGTTGTTGAGTATCATTATAAAATAAGCCTGCTTCCTTGAATCACTCTGTCTTACTGCAACTTCAGCCTGAGTAGTTGAGCACATAGACAGCAGTAATATGTCTTCTCTCCTTTTTTACTTAGCTATATTTGGTGCTGATGGTTAAATTGCCTTTTATTAGTTCCTCCAAAAGGAATTATTGCAAAAAAAAAAATTCTCTGACTGAACACAGGTGTCTGTTTTTCTGTTTTGATTCTGAACATTTTAGAAGAGGTTGCCTGAAGATATTGACAGTTTTCTCTTGACAGAAAAAAAAATGAGAGAAATGCCTCTTGGCACTGAGCCTTGGTGCACTTCAGCTGCTTTTGATAAGAGGGGAGATATGCAGTCATGTGTTATCTGGCACTACACACAAATAAATGCTTTGATGGAGGATACAGTTCTCAAGGCCCACAGTGATGATGAAAGCTAAGTATAGCTAGATCTTAGGACATATTCTGCTCCACAGAATGTGCTATTCTCTGTTCTTCATTCCACATTGTTGCCCTGGAAACTGTTTGTGGATGGAAACCCCAAGACCTTGGGTCCATGACTCAGCATCTACTCACAGTCTGCTCTCAGTCACAGTGGAACTCATCCAGGGAAACTCAACTGTTTTCAATCACACTGAAATTTCAGATGTTCAGTCATAAAATACTAATGAATCAAGGAACAACATGTCAAATGCATTTTAAAGAAATTTTATTCAAATTGATTACAATATGGTGCAAGTGTTTAGCAAGACACTCAGCATTGAGGTGATACCTTCCATATTTCAAAAAAGGCTTTGGTATATTCAAATATTCAAATGCCATGATAAATTCAGGATGATTGGAACACAATCATTTAGAAATTTACCACAGTTTTTATGTTTTCAAACTAGCTTCTTGGGAGGAAATCTGAAGCTGAAAGTTTGGTATAGATATGACAACAAATTTTCATTCCGATTTTTCACATTTCAAAATTATTATTATTATTTTTCATAATGACAGCGCATATTTGTGTCATTCCTTCATGGGTTTAGATTTCGTCTCAGATGAGCGCACCCAGAACTCCAACCACAGTGGCTCCAGCGCTTGCTACACCTGCACTGGCTGTTGTTGACAGCCCTGCCATACCTGCAGTAAAATTAGAGAGTTTAGGATTTTCAACAGAGCACAAGTGTAAAAAGAGTAGAAACACGGCATCACATTTGTTGAGAAAGTCTCTCCACCCATCCAGGACACTACATATAACACATTCCACCTTTAATTGACAATTTATAAAAGTAATTTTCTTGCCACTGGCATACAATTAACCATATAGCTGGATTAAAAACATGATCATTTTCAGTTATTGCCTTTACCTGCTGACTGCAAAACAGCCACCAGACTGCCTGCTGCCACTCCACCTCCATTAGCTATGGCAGCAGACGACATCATGCCAGCAGCGTATGAACCTGCTGCTATTCCAGCTGAGGTGAAACCGATGAGCCCCAGAGCCACAGGGGCCAGGGCCACCGCACCTCCTGGACAGGGCCAAGAATAGCATAGATTAACTTTGGTTTCACATTATCTGCTATATCATGCAAAATGGAGGATTGTAACATTCAAAGATTCACACATTTAATACCTGATTTCACCCTTAAGTTACTTCAATGTAACAGTCTCACTATATACTCTGTATCTGCTGGTTGCAAAGCTTCACTGAAGCTACATCACAGTCAGACTGAGTGAAAATTTTAGCCCAAGATGCCACTGTTTTATGGCTGCACCATTACATCAAATAGAAAATGTCTACTAGTCTTGTGCATCATTTTATACACGTTTCCCTACAGTACAGCAGGAAATATTTGGCATCTTTGGAAACCTTGGGATCTGCACTGGAATTTAAAATAGCGTTCTGTGAATTTGAACAAAGTAGCACAGGCCTACATTTGTAATAACGAACCTAGCCATGAGACCTGCAGACAATAAGGGGTTAATAGATTATAATGGTGATTTAAATTTGTGTAAAATCCAAACGCAGAGGATTTCCAAAGGATTTTTTCTCGTCTTACCTGCACCTAGTCCAGCGAGTACCGCACCCGTTACTAAAATATAAGACAGAAGCAAAAATTAACGACTTTTTTTTTTTTTTTTTTTTTTTTTACCATTTCACCCAATTTCGTTTACATCTAGCCTATCGGAGATAATGCTGTACTGATAAATAGCAATTAGGAACACAAGCGAGTATAGAAATATGCAATTTCAAAGATATATAGCCCATATTTAGTCAAAGAAAAAAATACTCACGCAGTCCCATGTCCGCTTAGACTGTGTCGCTGTTTCTCTGGTCGGGCTTTATATACCGTCTATAATCGTTTCAGGAGAAACGAAACTTAAGTCCGTGCATCTTACCAATAGGGGTTGCTATGGGAGCGGTTTCCCCAATCATCCCGAAGGAATGTCGGTCTTCTGTTGAGTGCAGCAGTCAGCAGGCTTAAGTGTAATTAACAATAGCCTTGATTATTAATAGTATAAGGTCTCACAGCCGCACCTCACCAGAAGGACTCTTTTATTCTGACACTGCAAATATTTGTGATTTGTTGTTTGTGAAATGTTTGTGAATTGTAACAAATCAGGGAGATATTACAACAGTAGTTTACTTTTGTCTTGACTAAGAAACCACCCTGGAGAATTATTTCCATTTATTTATTTAATAATTTATTGAAGTTTTGTTTTTCTTTTTCGTGTTTATTTTGCAATTTTATATGGATGCTCTTTTCAGAGGCGTTACCCTTGGAGCAAAGTCTCAGTCATTTGGTCAACAAGCTGACGCCCCGCCCTTTGTCCCAGCTCCGCAACTTACAAGAAGAGTCCGAGTTAAAGTCAACGAAGCATTAGCCGACTAGAAGTAGAAGATGTGGATGGCAACAAAGCAATGTGGGTAATATAAACGATGAATAAAACTCGTTTGGTTAAAAAAAGGGCTTGGAGTCATTTTTGGCTGGTCAGTTTCATAATGTATTTGACTACTGTGAGTTTCACGTTGGAAAAGGCATATTCATTGTTTTTGACAGGATGCCCTGTTTGTGTTCAAGCCTGGCTATGAGCTGCAGCAGTCTTAAATTTCCATGGTTTCTCGTCACTAAAGCAAGCAGCGAGAGACTGTACGGTTATAGGTTTCAACATTTTGATAAGGTCTAGGTTGAAAAAAATACCAAACAATCCTTTAAATGCGCAACTGCATCTGCAGATGAACTAAGCATTTTCATCCTTTTGAAGTTTAACAAGGAAAATGAAATAAAACAACTGTTTGTATGTCTGCATCAATATCACACCTTCCCAGCATGCCCCCAAATGTCAGCAGTACTCAGAGTCAGGAAATAGGCCTATCCCTCACAAATAGGCTATGGGCCTACAAAAGGCAACGAAGGGTCATTTAAGTGTTTCTTCTCAGCAACCCCAAAGTCTGTCATCTCATTAATTACCCTTTGTATTAGGGATGAGACCATAATGGAACATGGACTAAATGACAGTTGATCCATTTAAGTTTAGCAGAGTCTCTTCAGTGAGCCCACATGAACAGTACCAATAAGGATCTGAACCTTCATTACTATCAGTAACACTTGTGTTTACTCTGCTATTTTATGTCAAAATGGCTGCTGTGAAAATGGCTACTCTAATTTGCTTCTCTGCAAGTTTTTCCATTTATCAAATGCGCCAAGCCCACACGTTTACAAAAGGCTTCTCACCTACATGGGGTAGGTGTAAGTTTTACGTTATATTACATCTACATTTAACTATAACCAATTTTTATAGAATGTTTATGTTCAACAAACTGCAAAATCACCGACTCATGGAGTAGCCCCACAGGACCCATGATGCAGTGTGTTCTTTGTCCACCAGAGGGAGCCATCGTTTAAATCGTTTAAACTTAAATTGCTTTTCAATTAACTGATTCTGTTTTCAGCTTAATGATTGATTGGGAGATATAACAATAGGTTAGGTTGCATTATGAGACTGGCTGTACAGTTGACCTTACTATGCCAAACCCCACTTTGCGTGCTGGAGAAGCATGCTGCAAGATTTGTGAGGAAGATGAGTTGAGAAGGAATTTCCTTCAGGATAGGCGTTATCATCTTGTGATATTATACCGTGTAAACTAGAGAAAACCAGATAACATAATTGGATGTCATTTCCTATTTGCTGTCCATATCTAAAGTGCTCTTGAAAGATATTGTTTTGTTTTTCAGTGTAGACTACCATAAAGAGAAGCACGCAATTTTAGAGAAACTGGGAGCAAAAACTCTTGCCTACTGGCTTTTCAACTTCTCAATTATGTAGGACTATAGCCTAAGTTATCAGTTTCATAAGGAAACGGGGGAAATCTCATTAAGCCTCAGAAAAGCAGATGATGAAGTACTACTGCATAGTTAGCACTTTTATTAGCTAGTGCAATATTTTCTATCATGATATATTAGTCCTTCACAGCACCGTTGATCTCTACTTTAGTAAGCAATAGGGTATTTGCCTTTCTGTAGAGTTTGAATATGACTTTATGGCAGAGGCAGTGGGCGTGCCAAATACTTGATACTTGTGTATTTTGTAAATTTACAGCCTAATAATTTTCAAATACTCAATGTTAATGTTCAAGTATGCTGACGGAATTATATAAGGCAACCACACAAGGCAACTAGAAAAATAGAAAACCTATGAAAGTGGTAGATCCTTTAATCGCGCACCATCGACAAAATCTCGCGAGGTTTTAATATCTGTTTATTTTGTTGCTTCCTGTTTCTCCCGTTGCGTCTAGATCAGTCTGTGGTCTGGATAAGTGCGCTCCGCCGCGGCTTTTGGCAGTTACAGACATCACGTAACTACCATTATATCGAGTCGAGATGGATATTCTGGGGGTTTTGCCGTCCAGCTTCGGATATGTCATATTTACTTATCTCTACAGCTGGATTATGTTGTGTTATCTTGGAATAAAGGTCGGAGGTGCCAGAAAGAAGTACGATGTCAAGGTAGTCGTTTGTCCTCAATGAAATTGTGAATAGTCTGTGTCGCCTAGGCTGATATCTTTTTATACTTAATTGGACAAAAATGTAAAGTGAATTTTGGACACTAGTGGGAAAATGTATGCTAGCTTTTTCTGTTGCCATTTCTGGCAACTGCGACTTTATCACTTTGTCATTAATTGTAATTCGTGTTTCATCTTCCTTTGCAGTATCCCACCATGTACAGCGACAAAGAGCAGGTGTTCAACTGTATCCAGAGAGCACATCAAAACACACTAGAGGTGTATCCACAGTGGCTTGTCTTCCAGACCATTGCAGCTCTGGTCTATCCAGTATGTGTTACACTTTGGCATTCATTTACACATTTGATCTTAAACATCCACACTTACATCAAAAATATCAGAATCATTCAGATTCCTCTTTATTCATACTCATTTATACTCTGTATAGTAGTGACTTTGCCACACAGTTATATACATACAAGTGAAGTGAAGTTCTCTCATATTAATACAGATAAAGGGAGAGGCAAACCATGCTGGTGAACTTTGCCATAAATCTTACAGATAACAGAAGGAACTAAGCCAAGACAGCATCACAGTGACTCAGCATACTTTCAGCAAACTGTAACATCCCTATACTTTTTTCTTGTGCTTCTTATTCTCCTGTCACAATCTCAGCTAACTGCATCTATACTGGGGGCCATCTGGGTGACAAGTAGGTTCTCCTACGCCTGGGGCTACTACACAGGAGGTAAGACTGAAAACAGTGTAATATGGAGGGTAAACACACTTTACTGCCTTTTTTGTTTACCCACCTTTTTATGTTGAAATTACTCAATTTTCTCACAGGGATCAGTAAAGTGTTCTGATTCTAATTCATCGTGCACATATTGGTTATTGTTTACTGTGCAATGATCACTGATTGAAGGTCATAGTTTACCCTCTTTCTTATCTCCCACTGCATCACTGGTAACAAAGTGATAATAATTGTTTTAATGCTCACTGGTGTAATGAAATCATGCCATTTTTTTCATGAAATCTGACCCTGAGATGATTTGTTTCTATTTTCCACTGATAGCATAGATAACACTGTAATTTTAGAGTCACAGGAGGTGCAGCAATGATTGGCTGAAACTCTCTTTGTAGCTCTTGACCCAGTTTTGTTTAATCATTGACGCAAGATAGAGAGAGATAGGGGATGAACAGAAGGTTGTTAAACTATAAAACCCCTAAGAGAGATCCATATCTATTATTTTAGCTTTTTTATTAACTGACTCTGAATTATGGTGATCATTCTGTTAAGTCATTATGGAGAAACTAATGTACAGACATTGAATCTGTTGTCTGGAAAATGTTGAATGTGAAGATTCAACATTCAACATGATTCAACATGTATATGAAATCCTGACCTCTAGTGAGCAAATTGAGTATGACTACATCCTACTGAATTCACTCCTGAGTTTGTGTTACTTTGTTGTATTTCTCTTTCCAGATCCAGCCAAGAGGATGAATGGTGCCTATGGATACATTGGATACCTTGGAGTCATAATTCTCTCCATAGCTGTGGCTTTGCAATTGCTTGGAGTCTTTTAAGTTGATTTTCATTTTGTACTGACCTACACTGGCACATATGACCATATTCGAATGTATAGCTATCAGCTATTAATTAGCTGTACAGTTTTCTTTAATGCAGTGCTCATACAAATGTGAAGCTGAACACATTCAAGTCTACTACTTTTTTTTCTGAGAACCACTAAATCGATGTTTTTTATTCCCACACATGTTGAAAACCTTTGTTGCATTTAATAAACAAACACTGTGTGATATATAGATATATATACTGACTGACAATTTACTCAGGTGTGAAGTCCATGATTATTTTGTATTCTGTAACTCTGTTCTCTGATGCAAGCATTTCAGTGTGTGAACAAGTGAACAAAGAGAGGGGTCAGCACCAGTCATGAAAGCCCATGTGACTCACACATGATCTCTCACACTCTCTTCCATCAATAAGAACATACACCAGATGGCTTCAACCAAATTTAGATTGGGGAAAAAAAACAAAACAAAACAAAAAACATTCATGCAGAATAGATCCATCTGAGCACACAATGCAGATCCCACCCGACAGAGGTAACTAATAATGAATAATGAATTATAATATATAATATATAATAATTATAATAATGAATAAACAATTATAATACAATTCATTGTCAATTTTTGATATACCTACATATCCAGGTAAGAGTCATTATTGACCTGCAACATTTTATACCTCATGCTAAAAAGCACCAAGGAGTTGAGTCTCAGAAGAAAAACTACCTCCTTTACAGAAAAAAAAGAAAAAAGATCCCCCATTACAACACTAATTTAACGGGTGTGGAATAAAGCAATTGTGTCCGCTGACTTAAGCCAGTTTGTACCATAAAGGGCGTATCCTTGTCTCTAGCTTAATACGCAAAGGTGACAACATTTCTACAAAATTCTTATATGATCTGCTGCCTTCAGACGATATTTCGAAGCTCGTATTTCTTAGTTCTCCGAAGTACCTCGAAGTCACAAATATGCCTTTTCGCGCACGCAGATGCTTCTATTACAAAAATGAATACTTTTGTCGTTAAATATCAACTACGTCGACCGTGTAACAAAAGTTGTTTTTGGCGAGTGTCTTTTTAATAATTAAACGGCACCGAGACTTAAGAAAATGTGCATTAGGTTGTAGTATTGTACATTACTTTTAGCATCATTTCGTTACATAGCTTTCGTGCTCTCAGTGATTGAGTTTGATATGGTAGGTTTTGACGTCCTAAGAACTTACATTCATACGCCTTCTGCTCATATTTTCCCATAATTCCGACAGTACGGAAAGGCACCATTACCTTAGTCTCTCTACATCAAATGGGTGTGGATGGACTGCGCATGTGCATAACTGTGCTGTCTCGGAAGCAAAGTAGGGAATATCCAGGGGGTCCACATCAAAAACAGAAAAGAAAAGGTAATTTTGCCGTTGAAAACGACATAATAATAAGACAACACTGTCAGGGTGTAAGTTTCTTCCAGATAATGCTGTTGTCTTTTGACTCATGGTATTATTTTGTACGATTCTGCAAGACGAAGAAGACTTGGTGTAAATGTTTGTTGCTGCCAAAGCCGCGAACAAAGGCTCTGGCGATATAGCTAGCATGATTTTTTATGTATGCCTTTACAGTCTGTCATGACACATACAAAGGGCATACGTCAATAGTTTTGTGATCAATTTGACGTTAAAGGAGCTATTGATTTTGTTCGAAAAATTTTCAGTTTTACGATTGTGGGTGCTTTGTGTGTAAGCCAGGTTTCGGTTATGCATCATCTATGTACGACGGTTACACGTTCGAGGATATAAGTTGACTTTTAGGAGTTCAGACATCAGATTTGAGTGCTTACTTTTTCCAGGCGTTGGTCACAATAGCATTTTGACTTTTTTTCTGTAAAGTTTCCGAGTTTGGTGGTGGTTTTTCGTCGTCATGTCTCCCCATTTTTCCTGTTTCCTCAGAGTCATGTCAGGATTTCTAGACGGAATCCGGTGTGGAGACTGTGAGTGCAATGTGGACTGGGGAGAGAGAAGAAACACCATCGCATCTATAGCTGCTGGTGTCCTGGTATGTTGTCTTTATCGGCTATAGTCAGACACGCTGTAATCTGTAGCGTCACTGAGAGATGCACCTTTTGAGCTTTGTGTTGTTGACCTGCATTTGATTGTAGTTCCTAATCTTCAGCGCCGTGGACTCATCTTTTCCACCAGGAGTAGTAAATCTCCTTTCCCTTACCCTGAATGACAACCAAAAACCACTGAACACTTACATTTTGTTGAATCGTGTCAGTAAAGTGTCATCTGACTGCTGAGGCCTACATCATAACCTGTGTCGTTGCAGTTCTTCACTGGTTGGTGGATCATCATTGATGCAGCAGTGAAATATCCAGATGAGACAGAGTTTCATCATGCCTATCACACTTGTGGAGTCATTGCCACATTGGCCTTTCTCATGTAAGACAGACTTCTCAGCATTTTCTTTGTATAATTTTTTTTTTGCTTGCATACATATTGCATCCAATGATCGCCTTGAAGTCACTCAACAAAAGCAGTTAGGAAAAATTAAAGTGGCTTCTGATGATGTGTTTTTATTTATTTTTCTTTCTTATGGATTTATCTAGGATAAATGCTGTATCTAATGGCCAAGTGAGAGGAGACAGCTACAGCGAAGGCTGCATGGGGCAGACAGGTATGTGTTTGTGTGATATGATGAACAATATTCTGCGTACATTCCCCCACATATTTGCTTTACAGTTTGTAATGAAAGATATTCTACATTCACTTATTAATGGTATCCTATATTGTCATTTAACCCCTTACTACCAGATTTTCCCTCAAATTCTCCCTCAAAAGTGCATTATGTCATTTTGAGAAAGGTAATTGTTTACATTTACAGAGCCTGCTACTATAGTGTAGTTCTTTGAGTTTGTCTATCTCATTTTATCATAAATTCGAAGAAATCATTTTGAAGCCTAGAAGATGCTTCTGTGAGTTGTAAAGATATTTGTCAACCAAATTTCAGGCCCTGCAATTGTAAACAACAGAAAAATGGTAACTTTTCAGTGTCATAGGGAACAAGTTTTTCCCCGAGCACAGATTAATGTAATGTAATGTTTATTTTCATATACCATAGAATTTTTCCACAACTCTGAGTTGAAAATGTATCCCCTAAAACCACATACTGCACCTTCAGAAGCTCCAAAGATAGAATTTTTTTTCATATTGTACAACATAACATACATACTTTGTATCTGCTGGTTGCAGCACTACATAGAAGCTACATCACACTACAATGAGTAAAATATTCATGTCTATATGTCTTGTGCATCATTTAATGACATTTCCCTGTAATTCAGCAGGGTACATTTGGTATCTTTGGAAACCTTAAGATCCCCACTAGAATTTAAAATAAAGTTCTGTGGGTTTGAACAAAGCTCAGCCATGTAGCAATGATGAGCCCACAGATGGAACTGCCAGGTAGCAAGGGATTTTAAATAAGGAAATGTTGTAATGTTGAAATAAAAACAATGCAACGCTGTGAACCGGGCTATGACACTTGAAGGGATTATGCGCCCAGGTAAAATGTCTGACCTCTTCACTGGTCAGCTGGTTGGCTTAATACTGTCTGTCTTTAATTGGATTAAAAGCGCAGAGACCTCTGGTTTTTACTTGTGCCCTAACCTCAGGCAGTTTGCTTGTATCACTGTTATACACACAACACGCTCACATGCACTGACGCACCGTGTGGAGTCCGCCAGTAACCCGCCCTTCTTTATCTCTGTATGCAGGAGCTCGTGTGTGGCTCTTCATTGGCTTCATGCTGGCTTTTGGCTCCCTCATCGCCTCCATGTGGATCCTGTTTGGTGGCTTCGTAGTGCCTGGTAAGTCTTGCGCGTCTGCTAAGCTCATCTCAACGTGCACTTACAACACGTAATCAGCTGTGGGCTGTGACAGTGTAAAGTATTTTATAGTATAATGCCTATTAGTAGAGTGTAATGTCATTGCCTTTAGTTGCTCTCAAGAGTCAACATTAGAAAATGGTTTAAATCTTTCTCTTAATGCAAAATGATTTCACACAGGGAATCCACAGGTTACTGGATAATCATGTATAAAGGGAATACAATGTTAAACAAAAATGTCAAGATTAGCTCCTCATGTATAAATTACACTGTGACACTGTTTCAAAAACTACTTAAGCTCATTTTTGTAACAACTGTCAATTTTTATGTCTCATACAGAGAAGCCTGTTGTGTACCCTGGAATTGCCATTTTCTTCCAAAATGCCTTCATTTTCTTTGGGTAAGTTAATTGTCTTCTGAGCTGATATATACAGTATTTGCCATATCAGTCCTTCTATATTGTGTAAATTGTTTTTCTTTTTCAGGGGTTTGGTCTTCAAGTTCGGACGCACTGAGGATCTGTGGCAGTAAAGGACTCCATGCGTTTCTTTGTCCACTGTCATACACTCTGCTTTCTATATTGTATGAGACAATATGCTTTAGCAGTTATTCACTTTATATATTGACTTTTTTAGCTTTCAGATTAACATGTTTAATTTATAACTTCTGCTGTATAAAGGCTAAATCATAACTTTCTAAGCACAAATTGTCATTGATTCCTTTAAAGTTGGAACTTTTCCAAACATGGCGCATCTTTACATGTGTCTCTTTGCACTCCAGAATTGTGGAGCCATGGTGTTACAGTGGTTTACAACTTTGAATTGTGTGTCTTGGGAGCTTCGCTACCGTGAATGGTCTACATATCTTCTGGCTATACTTATTTCTGTGCAGTCCATTAATTTGAACTGTTCTCTGTCGGGTGGAAATAACATAAGTTATTGAGGTACAGACTATCGAAAGCAATATTATAATACTGTACACACATATATATTTACTGAATGTAACCATATGGGGTGAATTGTTTGTATCTTTCCTGAAATAACACAATGCAGGGTCTTAAACTGTGCAGTCATACAGATTTATTGTCGAAGGTTAATTAGATTATACTGCTGAACTGTGATGAAGAAAGGTTTCACAACTGTAGCATGTTGTGTGTGTGTGTGTATGTGTACTTGAGATATGTATTTGACTGCAATGCTTATACATTTGCCTGTGTAATCAAACCATGAGGTCATTTTTCGACAGCCATGGTAACATTAAAGAGAAACATTCTAAGGAGTAAACGAGTCTTACTTTCCTGCTCCCACTTCATTCTTTTTTCTAGTCTTGCACACATAAAAAATACATCTGCTATTCTTGGAATGTAAGGATAATCATATAGAATTATATACAGTGATATGACTAAATGTTAGAAATGCTTTGTTATTTCCCATGGTAGGCTTTATCCGCTCCTCCCTTGTCCGACTTCTTACTTGCGCACTGCAAGATGGGGGAACTGCAAAACATGAAATATTTCAGTACAGCACTCTTGCTCTGTTCACTGGATTTGTTGTGTCTTGTTCTTATGTAGTTTTTCACCTCTTAATTTCTTCAAACAGACTTGTACTTTGCCTATGACAAGAGCTCAGTTCTTGAATGCGTACCTCCCAGAAAGCCTGGTCATCAAAACATTTCTTGTCTTGGGGCGGTCTCCAGAAACTGCACTTGAGCAGGAGCCCTGTGGACGACAGCATATGAAAGGAAAGCAGGGCTTATGAATGACTTAACATGCAAAACAGTGTTGATGTACACCTGTGGTTATCCACCATTGAAATACAGCATGCTGCTGTTATGAGCAGTGAGCTCAGGTGTGCTCTGAGAATTAATTTAAAATTAGTGTCAAGTAAGATATCTATTGGCTTTGTTTAATATTTAACATATTAAACTTGTGATCACACTCAAGCTACAAAATAACACAATTAGGGCCTTGACTAACCGCTCTGTGTTTTTGCTGCCCTGTTATATGATCCTAAAAGGCTGTAAGGGATGCATCAAAACATTTTTTAGACTGATATCTAATATCCCCCCATTCTTAATGACCAATATCGATAGTGATATGTATTTTTTTTTTAAAGAATTGTAAAACAAATTCAGGCGCAAAAGTTATCCTTTTCAGACAGGCTAGTCTTAAGATAATTGCTTTTTAAAAAAACAAAATACCACATTACTTTTACTCTGCTGCTAATTTGACACTTGAATTAAGTGACACATACTTAGAAAAAAGATCACACAAGTGCCAATTTCAGTATTAGTCAAATACTGACAGTAAAAAAAATACTGAATTTATGCCAATATTGCTTTTTCAATTTATCAGCTGATACCAATACTCTGCTTTATATGGGTCCATCCTTACTATTTATTATAGAAACCACCATAATGGAGAAAAGACTCACCTGTGATGACTCCCATGACCAAACTAAGAGTTAGGGTGATGAGGAGCGCACTAATGTGAAACACAGCAAACCGGATTGCTCTGCAAAAAGGATCAGTCATACAGGCTGTCAGATGTGTGGGTGTGTGTGTGTGTGTGTATGCATGTAACTATGTAAATGATATGACAACTAGTGCATCCGTACATGATATGATCGTCAGAATACATCAGCTGCAGGAGCAGATGTGCCAGCCATCCCAGCAGACCAGGGAGTCCATGTGCACTCAGAATGCCACAGGTGTCGTGGCACTCAAACGCAAGCAGCATGTGGAGCTGGAAGACAAAGGAAGGTTACAAGGAAGTACAACAACTAGATTATTTGCTAAATCAAAGGAAATGTCTGCACTTGGCAATCAAAACCTTAAAGCAACGGAAGCCCAGGGTTGAAATCACAGCAGCAGCGAGTCCGATTGTCATGGCTTGCCACGGCTCATGAACCGCAGACATGGACACCCCGACTGCAACACCACCGGCAAGGCTGCATCTCTGCACATGGCCCTGATGGAGGAACGAAGATATATGCCCAAGCTTCAAATCAGTCCTCACGTAGATGGCATGCATCTTTCTTCCACTAAACCATCTGTAGTTACAAACATGCCATTCTATGCATTAGCTGTTCAGTTTATCAATTATTACCTGATTTTGGAGTTACTTCTGATAAAGGAAATTACTCAAAATCATTACCTTCATTTTTTCTCATGCAAACCTATGACATTCTTACATATTTCTCATGCTCTGAAGACAGGCATACACACTTTAACTAATTTCCAAGCCAATAATGACTTCATCCGTTGAATAGCATAATTTTGTGCTCACAATAAATCTCAGGTCATACCGGGTTGAGTTTCCCTTTGGGGCTGGAGAGCACAGACACAGCAGCTGCTGTCACAGCACTAACAGCCAGGGCCAGGTAGGTGCTGCAAACCGCATTCAGCTTCCTCCCGGGATCAGGATGGTCCACAAGGATCGAGTTAAAACTGGGCCAAAACATCCAGAGGAACACGGTCCCTGGAGAGCAGAGACAGAACGACATGATTTCTGATCAGATCCAAGCACACTTGTTGTGGAACTCCTTTTACTTTGTGCCCATTTTTATCAATCTTTGTACCTTTTTGATCCACAGAGGGAGATTTTCTCTTTGGAAGTGAGAGTACAGTGTCAGTTACAGAACAGCAGCACTGCAGCTGATGGGGAGTCAGTGTCTCCAGAACAACAGGATTTTTGTAAACCTGGGGTTTAAACCTGGGTCCTCCATTTAGAGGACAGTCACCCCACTCACTACACAACCCCACTGACCCATTGTACCGTAACGACAGAAAAGCAAAGTCAACTACAAACCCAGTGCGGAGAACAGCCCAGTTTTGCAGTCTGATTTCTCTTTCTCAAATCCCTGCACTGAGGCTTTCCGATACAGGACCCACGTCAGTGTCAGTCCGAAGAAGGCCCCGAAGATATGAAGTAGCATGATGCTGTTCAGGAGCCGGACCTAAAGTTGGGAAGCACGATCACAGGTGAATCACAAACAAAATCATGATAGTCATTACTCAGTACGCTGCATGAACGAGAAACCAACTTGAGCTTACCTCACACACAACAAAATATACACACTGATGTGACTACACACATTATGATGCACAAGATGCGTTAAATGGGTGGACTGTGGATGGATTATGATGTCCTTTGGAGAAGGGACACAGTTCCACAGACAAATGCAATCTAGTAGCACATAATCTTTGTTTAAACAAACCCAGGGATATTTGCTGGAGGTGAGTCTGACAAACACAAACTTGATGAGAGGCCACCAGTAATCTTTATTGACCGTCTCCAGCCCAGGGATGGTAATGAATGTCTTCATCATCAACCTGGAGAACGGAAGTAACAAAAGAATAAAAGTTGCTTGCCTCCAGGAACGTCTGGAGCAGCCATCTGTTCAGGACAAACCCTGACACCTCCAGGAGGGCGATGAGCAGCAGGTGGACAGGGTTGGTCTTTCCCAGCACAGCACCCATTGATATCAGGGCAGAGGCTGCGCACATCTCGGCAACCACCAAACTAAGGCAAAAAGCAACTAGCATTTGTTATCCTCTAAAACTGGAACTATGAAGCATCTTACAGCATTATGATTCTCATTTTTTCAGCATTTTGCTCATGTTCGTATTCAGTGCATCTCAAAGTGAGTGAGTAGTTAGGGGATCAGTGTCTTGCTCCAGGTCATCTTTGACAGAAAAAATGGCTGTTGTGAATATTGAGCCCATTTTCGGTTATGCAAAGGTCATTCTAAATTAGGAAACTCGACTGCCCAGCCATTAAAGTATTTTGTTGTAGGTCTTGCATCTTTTCCTTATGCAATTACATTATATTTTAGGTATGGCGTGACAGCTAGTATTCAACAAAGTGACACATTTCTATATACAGTATGTTTAGGTTTTAAGATACTGAACCAATCATTCCAATGTGAACATAAAATAAGGACAGGTGGATCTAGAAGAGATTCAGTTAAATAATCATGCTTGATTGGACATCATTTGTACAACTAGTTATGTGTCATTAACAATTAACAGGGAAAAATCTGCACTATAAGTTCATAACCTACCTTTTCAGATCTACCTGGATCTTTCCTCTGTGATACCAGGACTCAAAGCCATTGAGGATGACTGCCCACTGGGTAGCCATGGCTGCCACCAGGAGGTTGAACCCAGAGCCGCTGAAACCATACCGCACTAAGAAAGTGCCTAGGAAGCCAAAGCCTAGAAAAACCACCACGTTCACATCCTGGAATTCTGCCAGAGAGAAACAGTATGAGAAACTGTTACAGTCTATCACAAAAAGACACGGTCCTGTCAGTTAGATGTTTACTATACGAACAACCTTTAGGAGGCCTTTCCAGCTTAAGTCATCTGCACCCCCAGTGTCCAACACAGCCCAACATGAGCTTATCAATGCCCAACAGTAATAGCAGCCCCTCCCCATCCTGCACCATTCTATGTTTTATTTTTCTTTCAAATTCTCGTCCTCAGGCACCATGAAATCAGTAAGTGAAAGGATTAATCGTTGTATTGGAAGGATTAAACAGGACATCTCAAGAGTCACTCAAAACTTAACACCCCACATTACACACACACACACGCACGCACACGCACGAACAATTCAAAACAACTCACCTGAGTAAAAGTGTCTGAAAGCAGTTTCGCTTGTCTTGAAGTTTTGTTCGAGCTCAACGTAAAAGGCAAATATGACAATGAATCCCGCCTGTAGCAGAAGGAGCAGAGGTGGCAGACGGGAGCGCAGGCTGGGTGCGTATTGAGGAGCCATTGAAGAAGTTTTCTGTGCACCGGACTTCAAAATGACGCATCCGCCACCGGCGCTTTGAAAAGGGGCGCGACCCCAAACCATGCATATTTATCTGCGGCCAGGCCAGTTAAGCAGAATTTCTTGGTGGACACATCCATCATTCTTTCTTAGCTATTTAGTGATCTGGCATGGTTGGAAACACTGTAAAGTTGATTCTGATGTTAAATGAAATATTCTTCCCAACCATGCGAAATGACATTAATAAATACTTTCTTTTGCTCCCTTATTTCAGCTATTGTTTGATGGCTTATTTATAAACAGTTTAAGTTCGGGTATACACCTGATATATAGATATCTGCATCTCTCCTGCTCACAATTTAGGCTTGAGGCTATTTTCCAAAATGCTCTATTAGCCCTTCATGAGATTTGCTCTGGGACTATATAATTTTGGTAATGCTTAAAAAAAAGCAATAGATAACAATATTATAACAATGCCTTATTTAAACAATACTACTAGGGGATTATAATGGTCTGATACATCGAAAATAATCTCTGTGATTAAAATTAATTAGGCTACCTGTTGAACCTCATTTGGTATTTTATATCTGACTTAACTAACTTTTTAATATAGGCCGATCTATTTTCTCTCCATGTTTTCTTTTATCAGGCCACTAAAGAAATGAAATAAGTAAACATAAATAAATAAATAAATAAATAAAATCTCCATCTTTTGTTCTCGGAGGAAACGGTTAACACCCTAGCTTCAGATAATTATGTATTAAGAAAAATACTGGATGCTGTTTCACTATGTAACAAATAACAATCTCTCTCTCTCTCTCATTCTCTAACACACACACACACACACACACACACACACACACACACACACACACACACACAATAACCTGACAACAAAACGTAGATAGCCTACAAGGCCACGGGGCCAGCCTGTCAATGACCTATACACAAAGGCCCAGATATAAATAACCCTGTTATGTTGGGATGGATGTTTTTGTATGTACCACAAAGGGATTTTTTTTCCTAAAGACTGCATATTTTCCCCTCATAATAAACCTTACACAGAAACCTACACGAAAGTGCCCGCCTCCGTGGCCAGCTGATTGGCTAGTCATCGATGCCCGATTTGTCCACAAATTATTTGATTGGTTGAACGGCGAGACGTTCGACAGTGGACGTTGTCTCCTCCCCTTCTCTGTCGTCTTTGGCGGATGAGAGCTCAGCGACAGGCCACGGCGGAACATAAATGGCTCATCTCAGCATCCGTCATAGCGAGAGGCCGGGGCAAATAGATTGATTGGACCCCCCATCCGTCTCACAACTTGACGTACGTAAATTACAGCGCGGTTTTGGCTTATTGAGCCTGCGCTAAGAGAAAAAGAGGAGGTTCCTGAAGAGAGTCCTTTATTTATTTCTTTGTTTCCAGTGGGGAAAAAAATAATAACAGCGACATATACCACAGGCACTTCATTTATTATCTTTGTCCGTTTACGCAAGAAAACTGGATAAGATTACAGTGGGTATTCAAAGGCCAACGCGAAGGGGAGGAGGATGAAGCGGCGCAATGCGGACTGCAGCAAACTCCGACGGCCGTTAAAACGGAACCGAATCACCGAGGGTATATACGGCAGGTACATGGAGCCTGACGAAGGGGTTCTCCACACGATAATAATGGGGGCCACTGGCTAGCTTTGATATGATTGCTGCTGAATAGCTACATGAATTTAAACATCCTACGATTGGTGTCACTGAATTGCCATTGCCAGCTAGCTTGTTAACCTAGTCATTGGTAAGGACCAGTGATAGCTTAGCATATGGTTAGCTGCAAGTTGTTGTAGTTAGATAGCAGGTAACGTTAGCAATATATGTAGCATTAGGCCTCGAAACAGCCTGTTTTGAATCATATCATTGCCCCTCTTTCACGACTGCTTGAAATAATTTGTAAACAGTGAATTTTTAGACAGGAGTTGACACTAGGAACGTTGCCTGTCTAACGTTGGCCGACGTTTGTTGTCATACCAAGTCAAATTTAGCAGCTAGTGTGTTTGCTAAGGTATGCTAGCTAGCGCTGCAGTTTTGTGTGCTAATTGACAGCCTCTCTACAGGCGCCCCACTTTTAGCAATAACACTGTATTTTACATAAATGATATTAACCTTAACTTAAATCAGCAAGACAATTTGGGGAACTCGAGCCTGATTTACGGAGTGCTTGTTCTGCACCCTTTTGACTTGGCTAATGTTACTTGTTTGATAGTCAGCTGTTCTGCTCAGCCACACTTGACAGGTCCCACCTGTAGTGACTTCCTACATACCTGACAAACCAGATGTAAAGGGCTGGGATTTCTCCACGTTCACACGTGGCAGCTGGCGCTTCAGATGTGGGGCTAGATTAATTCAGCAATACAGCACAATGACATGCTACATTTGTACAACATCTTTTCTAGATCCTTAAGAAACTTGTAGATCAGAGTTGGCAATGTTGTCATGTCCTAAGCAGCATCATATACTAATGTGCATGTGAAAGTAGGTCCACGTGAACAAAGTGGCACCTTTTGAATGCACATGGCAGAGCACAGTGGTTTGTTGATGTGGATGGTTTCTTTTATATGTCACCTCATGTCTTTTCAGAAAGCATACATGTCTCTTAAATGTCTCTTTCTCCTCACTGTACACATCTTCATTAACATATAGCATAAGCTGCTTAGGCTAAATGCAGCACACATACACATCTAATCTCTCAAACAACAGCAGTAGGTTGCACACACATAGTTCTCACACTCACACTTGATACACCCCCACACACAATAAAGCAGATTCTTTTTGACTTTTTGAATTATTCACTGATTTGCCATGCTTTGGCAAATCAGTGAAAAACAAACAAACAAAAAAACATTAAAATCTAACATTCTATCCCAATTTTAACACATATTACATTCAAACCTAAAAGAAAAAGGATGTGTTTTTGTGTTCCAAAACACCCCATGGCTATGTTACACCACGTTTGACCTCTCTATCCTGTTTAGTACCTTCCTGTACCTGAAGTTCCTGGTGGTGTGGGCACTGGTGCTGCTGGCAGACTTTGTGCTGGAGTTCAGGTTTGAGTACCTCTGGCCATTCTGGCTCTTCATCCGGAGCGTGTATGACTCCTTCAGATACCAGGGGCTGGTGAGTGGCTGGGTCCTGCTGTTTTGCTATTTTTGTTTCATAAGAGAGCAGAGAGAGCAGTGTCTTAGACATGGCCAGATTTCTAACACTTTCTCTCTGGGTTGCACTTTTTTTTCTGGGTTGCACTTTTTTTGAGAGTGCATTTTAAAGGAGATCAAACAAGTGCAGACATCTGCTGTGCATTAAAAACTTTGATTACCCTCCTCTTCTGATTTCTCATTGTGATGCTGAGTTTTGCTGGTCCTCATAATCCCTGAGCATCATATTGAACATTTGAGGTGCAATCTTATTCTGTAAGTCCACTATTCCTGGACTGATTTAGAGTTAACTGAAATCTGTCTTAAACTGGCAGATTAGTAATAACTGGATGCTAGCATGTTTAAGATAGAACCTAGGCATCCATATTGCTGTATCCATGGCTCTGACCAGTCCAGTTGTCAGTGGACTTTCAGATATTAATAAGTGATTGCTGAATACAAGAGAAAGAGATTTGAGTTCTTCTCCTCCGATTTTAAGGGAATGATTTAGGCTTTGAATAGTGTAGTCTTGGCATGTTTACATACTGTTTACCCCTCTCCTGCCTTTTTAATTCTCTAGAGCAGGCTCTGCTAAATCAGTGGTTGGCTTTGATGTCTGCTGTTGACTTGTTGTGTTGAACTTGTGATTAATCAGCATAGAAAAATGAAATGGTAGCAGGGACATGAAGATCTTTATCTCTTCTGCCTGGATGTGTTTTTATTGTCATAACCTCATATTATAACCACCTTTTCAATCCACATCACCCCTTCCCAACAGGCCTTCTCAGTGTTCTTTGTGTGTGTGGCGTTTACCTCGGACATCATATGCCTGCTCTTCATCCCGGTGCAGTGGCTATTCTTTGCTGCCAGTACCTACGTGTGGGTGCAGTACGTCTGGCACACAGGTAAGACTCTCTCCTGATGGTCTCTTTACGCCTTGTACTTGAAACACTGCAAATGGGGAATGGAAGAGGCCAGACATTCTCTTATACTTCTTGTTTACCTTTACTCAACTTGGCAAAAGGCTCATAAATCAAGGAAGAAAAGCTACCTGATGGCTATGACCTTGAAAATTCCCAACTGTGTGAGGTGTTGGCTAACAGTGCAGTAACACGCGGCTGAGCAACGAGCTTCTCGTGCATTTTAACATCATTTAAAAGCACCTACACTGTCGATAGCTATACCACACTTTTAAATAGCTGTGTCCCGTAAACCCTTAGAGCCTGTTTTGTGTTGCTCTCCCTTTTGGTGCAATGGGTGCAAGCAGGTGTTAAACGTGTTGTGCAATGCCCACGCACATTGTGTTATCTTATTTACAAAGAGCAAGCTTACTTCTTAGAATTTTGTGTGGTGTCTGTAAGTGAGCAGCACTGTCCGGATCAGGTGTCAGTCTGATTTAGCGGTAGGCCCTGGTGTTGACCAAAGGCCAGGTGTCAGATTGAAGTCCCTGTGCCAATT